>JBBDGP010000844.1:5000-207476 GCA_037952835.1 Lithobates septentrionalis
TGCCAACATTTAAAGGACTAAGGGCAAAATTAAATTAATAATATTGATCCATAGTGTGGACTGTACTGGTCTCCCCCTCACATGATCGTAAGAAGAAAGGGGGGCATAGACCCCAACATGTGAACACATGCATGTTAAAATAAATATAAGGCAAAATCTGGGGACCATGGCTGAATGTTCCGGGGCTTGCCCCGGTGGATTTGGTCGTGGGTAGATTGTTGGGATTTGGGACATGAGACCCTAAGTATTGGATAACTATGGCTACCTAACAAAGGCACAATACAGTATGTGGTTCAATTACCCCCCTTGTTTAGGATGGGGATGGACAAACGGTATTTTTATGCAGTTGTATGCGATGAATAAAATGACACTTAGTGGAGCGGGTGAGGTTGTGGTACAGGTTCAGTTTAATAATGCAGCCAATAAGACACACAAATGTAAAATGTCTGAAAGATATAAGCATTTCAAAATGTAACTGTGAAATCGGTATGTGTATGTTTTTACATGTTTTCTAAATAAAATATTTTTCTGATAAAAAAAAAAAATAAATATAAGGCCTAAATCACATAATAAATGGCCGTAATAAAATTATTTAAACAAATCGCCCAAACTACAGAAAGAAACATGTATAGGAGGGAAGAACATATAAGGGGAACAGATAAAAAACTCATATCCGGGGCCACCATCCAATTTAGGCCATATTGATCTCTAATTCAAATAAATGAATATTTCAACCCCAAGAGCGACTATGAGAAACCCCATTAGGAATTGTCTATAAAGGCATTTACGTCCACATCTATATTTAGTCCATGTGGCGTATAACATTTTAGCCTATGGACCCAAGACATCTCTAACTTTGAAATATCTCGTACAAGGGAGCTCCCCCTCCAATACGGCTTATATCGATCAATGCCGACAAACAGAGTGTTGGAGGGGTCTCTATCGTGAACAAGACGGTAATGTTTTGAGACCGAATGGTTCTTGAACCCTGTCAAAATATTCGTGATGTGCTCGTTGAGCCTAACCCGTAGGGGGCGTTTAGTCCGCCCCACATATTGCAAGCCACAAGGGCATTGCAACATGTAAACTACCCCACGGGTGGTACAGGTAATGAAGGGGGTAATAGTATGGGAATGACCAGTTACAGTGGACATAAAAGTCTGAATTCTCCTATTCGAACAGGAATTCAAGGAACATACACGACAACGGTTACATTTATAATAACCGGTCAGTTGGTCAAAGAAGGTAATTTTTTCTGTTGGAGGATCTAGGACACCCGGAGCCAATTTGTTCCGGAAGGAAGGCACTCCCCTAAAGACAGTCAGAGGCTTTGGCGGTAGAACTCCCCCCAACACCCTATCGTTGGTGATGATATGCCAGTGCTTAGAGATTAATTGTTTAACCTCCTTATGTTGGAGAGAGTATGTGGTGATAAAAGGAACGCCCAGATTCTGATTCAAGTCGTTGGATCGAGGTCTGTCCTGCAGTAAACGTTCTCTATCCATACCACACACTTCCTCCAAAACAGGTAAAAGTTTTTCCTTGGTATATCCTTTCTCCAGGAATCTTTCAGTGAGAATGTTACTCTGTGTCAAAAATTTTCCGGTGTCAGAACAATTTCTGCGGATTCTCATATATTGGCTCTTGGGAATCCCATTGAGCCAAGGTCTATGATGACAACTTCCCAGTGGAATAAAGGAATTCCGGTCACTTTCCTTAAAGAAAGTGGATGTGGACAACCGGTTACCATCCAAACTTACAGCTAGGTCCAAAAAATGGATCTGAGTTTGGCTCAGCTCAAAATTTAGATGTATACCCTGGTTATTCACATTGAGGGAGGACAGGAACTCACGGAGCTCATGGCCATCGCCATCCCATAGGAGGAGGATGTCATCTATATATCTGGCCCACAGGACTAGATGGGGGTTCCTGTGGGCATAGATGACATCCTCCTCCCACTTGGCCATGAAAAGGTTCGCCAGGCTAGGGGCATATTTAGCCCCCATGGCGACACCCCGGCTCTGGCGATAAAAACGGTCTGAGAACCAAAAATAATTATGGGAGGCCGCAAAACTAAGCAATTCCATAACAAAAGAGATCTGATCGATGTGAAGGCCAGAATCTCTGACTAGGGCATCATTTACCGCCTCCAACCCCATATCATGGGGGATAATGGTGTACAGCGAAGTGACATCGGCACTTCCCATCCACATACCAGATTTTATAGGGATGTTGGAAAGAAGGTTTAGCACATGGCGTGTATCCTTAACGTAGGAGGGCATTTTCTGCACAAGGGGCTGCAGGAAGAAATCAATATATCTGCCCACCCGGGACGTAACCGAATCAATCCCACTAACAATGGGGCGTCCCGGGGGGCAGATCGGGTTTTTATGGACCTTTGGTAAGTAGTAAATAATGGGAGTCTTAGGGGCTTTAGGGATTAAAAATAAACTCTCCTTTTCTTTAAGGATTCCCAAAGTGGAACCCCTAGAGATAATCCCGCGGAGCTCTCTCATATAGCCATCTTTTGGATCAGAAGGGAGGGGGGTATAGGTGTCAGTGTCCCCAAGAATCCTGGCCATTTCGGCCATATAATCCTTCCGGTCCAAAACAACTATCCCTCCCCCTTTATCCGCAGGACGGATAACCAGATCCCTATTTTTACATAAAGTATCCAGACCCTCTTGTATAATTTTCGAGTTCTTTGCTTTTTTAATTTCTAACCTATCTAGATCCCTAAGGATTACATCCCTGAATACTTTCAACGTAGGGGCAAGTGTTCCCGGGGGATTGAACAATGATGCATTAGCCAGACCAGAATGGGTGAACCGATCAGGAGGTTGAGAATTTCTTATAATAGGGTTTCCAACTAGATAGCGTTTAATGTTGAGTTTGCGAACAAACTTATGTACATCCATATAAGTCTGGAACCGGTTAAGGCTCCTAGGGGGGGCAAATTTGAGGCCTTTATCTAAAACCACTTTTTCAGAGTGGGATAACTCCTTAGTACTCAAATTAAAGATACCCTGCCCAATAATTGGGCAGGGTATCTTTAATTTGAGTACTAAGGAGTTATCCCACTCTGAAAAAGTGGTTTTAGATAAAGGCCTCAAATTTGCCCCCCCTAGGAGCCTTAACCGGTTCCAGACTTATATGGATGTACATAAGTTTGTTCGCAAACTCAACATTAAACGCTATCTAGTTGGAAACCCTATTATAAGAAATTCTCAACCTCCTGATCGGTTCACCCATTCTGGTCTGGCTAATGCATCATTGTTCAATCCCCCGGGAACACTTGCCCCTACGTTGAAAGTATTCAGGGATGTAATCCTTAGGGATCTAGATAGGTTAGAAATTAAAAAAGCAAAGAACTCGAAAATTATACAAGAGGGTCTGGATACTTTATGTAAAAATAGGGATCTGGTTATCCGTCCTGCGGATAAAGGGGGAGGGATAGTTGTTTTGGACCGGAAGGATTATATGGCCGAAATGGCCAGGATTCTTGGGGACACTGACACCTATACCCCCCTCCCTTCTGATCCAAAAGATGGCTATATGAGAGAGCTCCGCGGGATTATCTCTAGGGGTTCCACTTTGGGAATCCTTAAAGAAAAGGAGAGTTTATTTTTAATCCCTAAAGCCCCTAAGACTCCCATTATTTACTACTTACCAAAGGTCCATAAAAACCCGATCTGCCCCCCGGGACGCCCCATTGTTAGTGGGATTGATTCGGTTACGTCCCGGGTGGGCAGATATATTGATTTCTTCCTGCAGCCCCTTGTGCAGAAAATGCCCTCCTACGTTAAGGATACACGCCATGTGCTAAACCTTCTTTCCAACATCCCTATAAAATCTGGTATGTGGATGGGAAGTGCCGATGTCACTTCGCTGTACACCATTATCCCCCATGATATGGGGTTGGAGGCGGTAAATGATGCCCTAGTCAGAGATTCTGGCCTTCACATCGATCAGATCTCTTTTGTTATGGAATTGCTTAGTTTTGCGGCCTCCCATAATTATTTTTGGTTCTCAGACCGTTTTTATCGCCAGAGCCGGGGTGTCGCCATGGGGGCTAAATATGCCCCTAGCCTGGCGAACCTTTTCATGGCCAAGTGGGAGGAGGATGTCATCTATGCCCACAGGAACCCCCATCTAGTCCTGTGGGCCAGATATATAGATGACATCCTCCTCCTATGGGATGGCGATGGCCATGAGCTCCGTGAGTTCCTGTCCTCCCTCAATGTGAATAACCGGGGTATACATCTAAATTTTGAGCTGAGCCAAACTCAGATCCATTTTTTGGACCTAGCTGTAAGTTTGGATGGTAACCGGTTGTCCACATCCACTTTCTTTAAGGAAAGTGACCGGAATTCCTTTATTCCACTGGGAAGTTGTCATCATAGACCTTGGCTCAATGGGATTCCCAAGAGCCAATATATGAGAATCCGCAGAAATTGTTCTGACACCGGAAAATTTTTGACACAGAGTAACATTCTCACTGAAAGATTCCTGGAGAAAGGATATACCAAGGAAAAACTTTTACCTGTTTTGGAGGAAGTGTGTGGTATGGATAGAGAACGTTTACTGCAGGACAGACCTCGATCCAACGACTTGAATCAGAATCTGGGCGTTCCTTTTATCACCACATACTCTCTCCAACATAAGGAGGTTAAACAATTAATCTCTAAGCACTGGCATATCATCACCAACGATAGGGTGTTGGGGGGAGTTCTACCGCCAAAGCCTCTGACTGTCTTTAGGGGAGTGCCTTCCTTCCGGAACAAATTGGCTCCGGGTGTCCTAGATCCTCCAACAGAAAAAATTACCTTCTTTGACCAACTGACCGGTTATTATAAATGTAACCGTTGTCGTGTATGTTCCTTGAATTCCTGTTCGAATAGGAGAATTCAGACTTTTATGTCCACTGTAACTGGTCATTCCCATACTATTACCCCCTTCATTACCTGTACCACCCGTGGGGTAGTTTACATGTTGCAATGCCCTTGTGGCTTGCAATATGTGGGGCGGACTAAACGCCCCCTACGGGTTAGGCTCAACGAGCACATCACGAATATTTTGACAGGGTTCAAGAACCATTCGGTCTCAAAACATTACCGTCTTGTTCACGATAGAGACCCCTCCAACACTCTGTTTGTCGGCATTGATCGATATAAGCCGTATTGGAGGGGGAGCTCCCTTGTACGAGATATTTCAAAGTTAGAGATGTCTTGGGTCCATAGGCTAAAATGTTATACGCCACATGGACTAAATATAGATGTGGACGTAAATGCCTTTATAGACAATTCCTAATGGGGTTTCTCATAGTCGCTCTTGGGGTTGAAATATTCATTTATTTGAATTAGAGATCAATATGGCCTAAATTGGATGGTGGCCCCGGATATGAGTTTTTTATCTGTTCCCCTTATATGTTCTTCCCTCCTATACATGTTTCTTTCTGTAGTTTGGGCGATTTGTTTAAATAATTTTATTACGGCCATTTATTATGTGATTTAGGCCTTATATTTATTTTAACATGCATGTGTTCACATGTTGGGGTCTATGCCCCCCTTTCTTCTTACGATCATGTGAGGGGGAGACCAGTACAGTCCACACTATGGATCAATATTATTAATTTAATTTTGCCCTTAGTCCTTTAAATGTTGGCATATCCGATTTGGTCTAGGCACTTATTTTTAGTGTATCCTTAGGGCTACATGACCCTATGTTTACCTGTTAGTTTAAGTTTGGAGTTACCATACTCCATGTAGTATACATGGGGTAGGTCCCGTCTTTTACTAAGAGAGAGTTCTGCAAATGTTTCGTTTTACATATTTTATATGTCTATTTTAGAGTCTTATATTCTGTTATCCAGCCATCCTGGAGTTTTGGGATGCGTGAGCATCTCTACTATAGGAGGGCTATTTGATTATAATGTTGCTTGGTATGTTAGACAGGGATGCCCACACTTAAGATGGCTCCGCTGTCTTTACATATAGATATTGATGCCCACACCTAAGATGGCGTTGTGTGTTTCCCTGAACGGAACTCAGGACGAGGCTTGGGTAGGGTTTATAATGTGGTGGCTCAGCACGCTGCCCGTTCCCCATTGAAAACGTCAAACGTGTGACGAAACGCGTCTGGGAGGGGCGTGCTGACGTCACCACATTACGCAATTGAGGACGGGAGTGTGTCCGGAGGCCGGCCGGCTCCGTTTTCGTTTCTTTTATCCTTCAGCCTGTTTTATTCGACCATTGTAAGTGCTTTTCTGTTTTCAAATAAATGTGATATAGTCAGTATTACACTATTTGGCTCTCCATTATTTATATGCCGCTGAGCTTGGACGGAGAGGATAAGACGTGACATACCATTTCGGTTGGAAGTGATGTTGTGAACATAATACATCTGCCTCATGTGTCCCTTCTGTCTGGTAAGGGGACAACCCTGAAGGTTTGCCTCATTTATCCTCTGGTGGCGGTTCTCGTGTTTCCACATATCTGCATATGAGGGTTAGCCCTCTGGTAAGCAGCCTGTATCACTATTGTGTCTATAACTGGATATAAGCTTTCTTATTTTCCATATATTTATACTTTTTTTCACCTGGAGTATCTTTATATGCCGACTACCCACCCTATATCTGGTAAGCAGATTTGGAAGTCGTTGCAGCTTTCACATTCTTTTTATTCATTTTTTGTTATTTTTGTTTTTATTTATTTTTCTTCTTTCACCTGTGTGTGCATGATTGCATGACACTCACCTCTCTGTCCTAGCTACTTAGCGTAGGATTTATGATCACACGTGATTTAAGGTCTTTTTGGGTGGTCACCCCTCTTTGTTTGGTGTGGTATATGTCAAAACAATATTACACTATATATACTTTTTATATTTTTTGCACTATATCTGTGAATACACGGGATGAGGGCGCCCCTCCTGTTCCATCTGGAGTATACATCTAAAGGCCCAGGCTGGGTTTAAGCCACTCGCCCTTACAAACTTACTTCTGGTAAGCACAACTGAAGTTGGAGTGTTTTTGCTGATTGTGTCTATTCATCACTATTTTGCTTGGAGAAAATTTTGACCCGGATCAACATTGGGACTATGCATTTATGATTATAGGACTGTAATATGGACTCCTTTATCATTTTTTAGCGCGTTTTTTTATTGTTTGAATTTTGTACGGTGGGCTACACTTGTAACCGCAGCTGGTGTTTATTCTTTTTTTAGCTTCTGAGCGCAGTTTTTCTTTCTATTTTATATTCCTATTACAAGGGATGTTTACATTCCTTGTAATAGGAATAAAAGTGATCAAAATTTATTTTTATTTTTTTTAAATGTCAAACTAAAAAAATAAAAGTCAAATTAACAATAAGAAAAAAAATTAAAAAATTTAAAGTCCCCCTGTCCCCGTGAGCTCGCACGCAGAAGCGAACGCATACATAAGTCCTGCCCACATATGAAAACGGCGATCAAACCACACATGTGAGGTATCGCTGCGAACGTTAGAGCGAGAGAAATAATTCTAGCCCTAGACCTCCTCTGTAACTCAAAACATGTAACCAGTAAAAATTTTTAAAGCGTCGCCTATGGGGATTTTTAAGTGCCAAAGTTTGGCGCCATTCCACGAGTGTGTGCAACTTTGAAGTGTGACATGTTAGGTATCTATTTACTCGGCGTAACTTCATCTTTCACATTCTGCAAAAAAATTGGGCTAACTTTTTAATGTTTTTTTGTCTTTTTTTTTAAAGCATGAAACTGTTTTTTTTTTTTTTTTTTTTTTTTTTTAAAAACGCGTTCCAAAAAAAAATGTATGTATGTATATGTTCTATGTAATTTTCTAGCAAAAAAATGATGAATTTTACATAAAAAATCTCCAAGTAAAACATATTTATTTTAAATTTGATTATTTTTTGCATCCTGTGAAAATTTGTAAAGTATATGATGTGGAAAAGTTTAGAGACCCCTGGTTTACACTGAGGGGGCTTTCTCTTCAGCTCAGTGAAAAGGTTTCCTAAAAAGCAGTTTACTGAATAATTTTACATGTTGTCTCCAGCAGTGTTTTTCAACCAGGGTGCCTTGGCAAAATGTCTAAAAATTGCCCAAAAAGTGTATACAAGCCAGCAGGTGGATAAAGGCTGCCTTTTTGTTACATGTGTCACAGGTTTTCATCGTGCACCATTACAACCTTCTAGCTGCTGGCATCCTAACGGCCAATGGCATCACCGGCTGATAAGGAGGATGTCCGTTGCCTGCATAGCATCCTTGTTTGACCCTCCCTTGCCTCTCTCCATCAGTGTTGGGCTCACATTAGCTGAGGGAGAAGAGAAACATTGGAATACTAGTCTGTATCAGTTTGTAAAAGTGTATTTGATTTGTAAGAATGAATTGCCTTTAATGTTGGGTGTCCTACTTGGAATTGTGGATGTTGCTGCATTATTGGAATAGCTTTTACGTTTTTAGAAAGGTGTGCCTCAAGACTGTCCATTTTTAAAGGGTGCCTTGCAGGGGCAGCCCGTCCATTAAGGGACCGCCTCCCCTTTCCATCACCGCCGCCACCCCCTATTCAGGCGTCCGAAACCCTTTTAGGACACTCGGGCGCCTGAATTGCAGCGGCAGGATTTATTTATTTATTTTTTTTTTAAACGCCTGATTAGAGGCTCTAATAGGCTTCAAAATGGGGTGGACTCCGGAGCCAACCAGGTGTGTTAGAATAGCGCATGTTAATTTGCTATTCTAATGCCCTGTACACACGGTCGGACTTTCCAACGGAATATGTGTGATCAGATTGTGTTGTCGGAAATTCCGACTGTGTGTGGGCTCCATCGGACTTTTTCCATCGGAATTTCCGACACACAAAGTTTGAGAGCAGGCTATAAAATTTTCCGACAACAAAATCCGTTCGCGTAAATTCCGACCGTGTGTGGACAAATCCGACGCACAAAGTGCCACGCATGCTCAGAATAAATTAAGAGACGAAAGCTATTGGCTGCTGCCCCGTTTATAGTCCCGACATACGTGTTTTACGTCGCCGCGTTCAGAACGATCGGATTTTCCGACAACTTTGTGGGACCGTGTGTATGCAAGACAAGTTTGAGCCAACATCCGTCGGAAAAAATCTATGGATCTTGTTGTCCGAATGTCCGATCAATGTCCGACCGTGTGTACAGGGCATAAGACTAAATAGCCTCTCCGCCAATCAGAAAGTGCTGGTGTGAGATGCATTTCCCGATTGGCTGAAAGGAGAAGCGTTCTGATTGGCCGAGGTGGAGGGAGGAGACGGAAGCTGCTGGAGACGGAAGGAGATGCCCGTGGAGCCAGGGAAGCCGCCCGTGTTTGAGGTAAGTGCACCGACAGACTGACCTAACCCGGGGGGGGGGGGGGGTTTTGCCGCCGCCCCCAAAAAACAAAATTACCACCAGCCGCCACTAGTGTCATGGCTGAAAAAGTTTGAGAAACACTGTGTGGTCTAGAGTTTATTTTATTTTTTCAGGGCCCTATGATTACAATGTCTTTTTTTTCTATGAAGAATGCCTCTGTTGCCCTTGACACAAGCACACATTTAACTCTGTGAGTCTAGGTCTGGCCCTGTGGGGCGTCATCGCTCTCTCCTGCGGATGGGATGCGCTCGGCTCGCTGGCATTTTGCTTTGCATTAAACTACAAACAGATGGAGCTTTATCACTCCCTTCCTTTCTTCTGCTATCTCCTGGGGAAGGGTATCCAGAAGGGAATTATGGGTCGGGGGTAAGTAGTCTGAGACATGACATGTTGATTTTTGACAGACGGCACTGCGTGTCAAATCCTTCCATGTAAGTGAAATGGGACTGTGCGAGTTGTATGGCTGAACTCGCATTGGATTTGCATAAAAAAAAGGTGCAGGGACCTCCCCCCATGCGATCTCACCCATGCGACTTGATTCCTGTCCAAATCCACAGTTCGCACTGCGATCTGTGAACCGATCTGGGGGTGTCATTAACATTGTATTGACACCCGCAGCGGTTCAGAGGGCAGTGTGAGCTGCCTGCGGGAGAGATGGGATGCGGGAACCGGTGCTGAAATCGTGCTGGTTCCTTGTGATAACAGCCGAGCTTGTGAAAGCCCCTTCTCTCTCCTTATTGGCTCACTGACTTTGACATCCGCGGCAGCCAGTGGTGCCGTCTCAGCCAATTGGGAGGGAGAGTCCCGGGCAACCGAGACATTTGTGCAACATCGCTGGAATGAGATAGGGCTCAGGTAAGTATTAGGGGGGGGGGGGGGGCTGCTGCACACAGAAGGCTTTTTTTTTTATCTTAATTCATAGAATGTACCTTCTGACTTTATAATTACTTTAACTGAACTGCACTGCAATGACGTGAACTATGGTAATAGGACAACGTTGATTTTGAGCTGTCTATGCGGTTGGAGTGCAGTTCAAAATGCAGTCAAATACATCCAAGTGCGTTCAGTGCGAAAGGGCTCTTAGTACCCTTAGGCTTCTTTCACACTTGTGCGACTTGTCCTGCGACTTGGGATTGCAAAGTGGCATGACAAGTCGTACCCCAAGATTTCCAATGAGTACCATTCATATCTGTGTGACTTCAAAGTAGTCCCTGCACAACTTTGGTCCGACTTTGATGCGACTTGAGGTCCATAGACCTCAAGATTACATAGGCATTACTTCAAGTTGCATCAAAATTGCGGCAAAACCGTGCGACTTCCAGGACGCACAAGTGTGAAAGGGGCTTTAGTCTAAATTTTGTATCATAATTATATTAATAATAATAACTTTTTTAAGGGCCCATTCACACCTAACGCAATGGGATGCAGTTGAATGCATTTTTGACTGCACTTCAACTGCATAGACAGTCCAAAATCAAGGTTATCCTATAGGCATAGTTCACATTAGTGCAGTGCAGTAGAAAAAAAAAAGTAGCGCATTCTGCATTTCTCTGCACCGCAAAAACACATGCAAACGCAAACTGCAATGCAACACAGCGCACATAGAAGCCCAGGAAAAAGAAGGAAGTGACCTCGCAGGACAAATGTGCGTCAACGCCATGTAAACACGCATCAACCGCATGTAAATGCGTAAAAAAAACGCAAATCAAATACATGCATACAGTAGGTGCAGGGAAAAAAAAGTGCAGTAGATGTGCAATTTCTAGTGTGAATGGGCCCCTAATAGTTTGTTGCTGGACAGCTTGGTCTGCATGTAAATATGGAGAAAAATATACAGGCATGTGAAAAAAAACTTTTTTTTTTTTTTTTTTTTTTTTTTTTTTTAAGCCGAATATTATAAATTTCTAAGCATAAACTCCATACATTTACCAAAATACTATAATTTCCCCTATACTGGAATTTTAACCCCTACAGCCATTGACAGGTACCATTGTAAGGGTTAAAACGAGCTCACTGCTGCACAAGTGATGTTAAAAAAATAAAAATAATCTATTAAAATAAATAGAAAATCTAAAGAGCCACATTCCCACCCCTACACATGTATGTAAAACTATGCACACCAATGGCAACCTGAAAAATCAGATTTTAAAAGATGTGTCAGTTGATTGTTTGTTTCTTCTTTTTTTTTTTTTGGTTTTGTTTTGTTTTGTTTTTGTTTTTCTGTTTTTTTTAAATCAAAAGGCTAATCATAACAAAACATAAAAATGATGTGTACCGTATATACTCGAGTATAAGCTGACCCGAATATAGGCCGAGGCACCTAATTTTACCACAAAAAACTGGGAAAACTTATTGACTCAAGTATAAGCCTAGGGTGAGAAATGAGCAGCTACTGTAAGTGGAAAAGAGGGTCAACAATGTCCATTTGCAGTCTCACTGTGCTCATTTGCAGCCATAGGTCCCCCGAACTTCAAACTCGGTAGTTGAGGGTTCCTAGATGCCCCCTAGCTGCAGCCAAAATGTGGGCTCTCTGGACCCAAAGGGTCCCGAAATGACATTGCTGCAGATGGACACAGTTGACCGACTTTGGGGCCCCGTATCTCGGGGCCACTTGGTGCTAGGGGCCCCAAATTACAACATATTCAAAGCTGGGGTTCCTAGCATTAAGTGGCCCCGAGATACAGGGCCACAAAATCGGTTTGGAAAATGTCAAGCGCTTTTCTGCAGCAGAGAATGACATTTTCCGAACCAACTTTGGGTTTGCACACCACATTTGGGGTTCCTAGCACCAAGTGGCCCCCCGAGATACGGGGCCCCAAATTCGGTTCGGAAAATGTCATTCTCTGCTGCAGAAAAGTGCTTGACTCGAGTATAAGCCGAGGGGGGGCATTTTCAGCACAAAAAAAGTGCTAAAAAACTCGGCTTATACTGGAGTATATACGGTATATGGCAGTATTGCACCGAATGATTAAAGTATCTAAACTGAGTACACACAATGAGATTATCAGACGAAGGATTGTCATCCTGCTTCCTTTTTTTTTTTTTTTTTTTTTTTTTTTTTTTTTTATTAGTATGTTTTTATTGTGCAGAAAAAAGAAAAAACACAAGCGATGTACATGTGGCACTTTCACAGTAATAATGACATTTAGGCTCAAATATCCAAATCAGAAGAAGTTTATGACACCCCTTCTTATCTTTACATAAATCAATACATGATAATAGAATGTTTACCCTCAAGGCCACATTTTCCCCTCTAAAGGGGGCACCCGGAATGGTACAGAGTAGACCAAAGAAAGAGAGGAGAGAAGAAGAAAAAAAAAGGGGGGAATATTTTTTAGAAGTTAGAATTTTTTTTTTATGCTAATCTCCTTCATATCGAAAATGAATAGCTTACTAAAGTATTAAATTATTAAAAAATTTTTGACGACCGCTGTGTACGAACGATCAGATTATCGTACGATTGCATCGAAAGCAGATTTTTTTTGTTTTATTAACCCCGTCAATTATTATTATTGTTATTTGTGTTTTTTGAAAGGTCCACTTCATTAACGGCAGTTGTCACTTTAGCTTGTCTCCGCAGCACTTTACAGGACCGCCCCCCTCCTGTGCTCTCTGCCACTTATCCATTTAATGGGAGACGTCTTGTCACAAGTTGTCACTGGAAGTCTTTAAATAAAATGTGCCGCTTTTAAATCAGCGAAGTCCCCCATCGCCTATTACCTCAAGACGTCCATTTTCCCTTTTTTTTATTTTTTTCTTTTTTTTTCAGGTTCCTCTTTCTGCTAAAGATCGGAGCGACCGTCATTGGCGCTTTTGCCCTTTGTTGGATGCCTTTCCTGACAGACGCTGAGCAAATCTTTCAAGTCCTCCGCAGGCTGTTCCCCGTGGGCCGCGGCCTCTTTGAGGTGGGTGAAGGGTGCTCTGTTGTGTTTCACATACACAGGAATCACTTGCTGATGACCTTTGGGGACTTGTGCCCAGAACTTGGAGTGCACTGGGGGGGGGGGGCCCTAGTAACCAGAGCTTCTTGTTTGCCGGTCTTGAGTTTTTTTTTTTTTTGAGTGCTTTAACCCTCCCCTCCTTCGCTCGGAGCTCGGTGCCAAGATATTCCACATATTGCATCATTAAAAGCCCGCTTCACTCAGTCATTTTTCCACTGTAACAGATTCTGGAGTAAGTCAGCGTGCCAAAGCGGGATCATAAACGTATCGGCTGTTATGCGCTCTTTTCTTACTCCTGTAATGTGCTATGCTAATTGTTTGCCTTTTAAAGCTATAATTATTTTTTATAGAAATCATTCTGCGGTTTTAATGCAGCCATTATTTTCCCCCGAAAAATTGATTTGCAATTTCGCTCTCTATTTTTTTTTTTTTTTCTCTCTGCGCTGCGTTGGCTGAAAACGGTGCTTTCGGCTGCTGGGCTGTAAAGGGAGAGCTCGATCAGAGCGAGGATAAAGGGGCACGCCATAAGCAGCTGGTGCAGAGATTTAGGATAGCAGTGCACAGTCCTGTTGTGCTGCACCTTAAGGAATGCCTTTTACCCCATTTGAGGGAGGCTCTGTGCGCAGAGGGTGGGGAAATCAAGCTGTACTTTTCTATCAGAATGCATGTAAAATTAATTTGTTATTAAAAGAGAAGTTCTTCCTTTTTTTTTTTTTTTCCCGAGCTCTCAGGTGGAGGCGCCGCCATCTTCGGTAAGGGAATCAGGAAGTGAAGCCTTGCGGCTTTACAGCCTTGTACCCTACTGCACATGCGCGATCCCACTGGTCCCTGCTGTCTTCTGGGACCTGCGGGTCTCCCAGAAGACAGTGGGGGGAGGGACGTAGGAGGCGCAGGACATGGTGTAGATATCTGCAGATACTGCGGCTATCTATGCCCGGAAGTGGGAGCAAATACCTGGATTAGACAAGTATTTTCTCCTCCCTCAAATTTGGCACCTTTCAGAGGGGGGGGGGGGGCAGGATTCTGAAAAGCGGAAGTTCCATTTTTGGGTGGAACTCCGCTTTAGGAATCATATTTATCTAGGTGGATGCTGCATCTGTCCCTCGCCGGCTCTAAGACTGAAAACTGAGCGATCAGAGACCGCTGATCGCTCAGTTCTCATAGCTCCATGAGCAGAGAGCCAGTGACTGTCAGTCACCGGCTCTCTGCTTTGCCCCCTCCTCGCTCACTGGAGCTCTGGGCTGTGGAGGGGGTGGGAGCAGCTGGCTCAGGCTCTCAGGGGCTCGGTGAGAGGCTGAGCCAGGTGCCGGTCCAGGGTTGTGGGCGTATCCCAACCATATTGTCACAATCTTGCCCTAGCCTGGACCCGCTCTGTGATGTCAGCCTGATGTCTGCTGAAAACAGGTCACAGGAGAGCAAAACTGACTGCATTCCTGTGATCCACAGGAGAAGTACAGCCAAACAAGCTTTCCCTGTACTTCTTTTAAAGAGAGAGCTTTTTTTTTTTGTTTTACTTAATGAAAATCATTCAAAGGTTTCTTTTTTTAAAGTGGTTCTAAAAGCATTCCATGCATTAAGGAAAAAACCTTCTGCATACTGCTCCCCACCCACAGCCCCCCTAAATGGTTACCTGAGCCCCATATCGATCCAGCGATGTGCACCATAGCAGAGTCTCTCTCGGCTCTCTCCCTCCTCATTGGCTCAGAGACAGCAGCACTTGTCACAGCCAGTAAGGTGTGTGTGGGGGGGGGGGGGGTTGAGCTGTGATTTGTGTGTCTATAGACTCAGGAGTCAGCCTGCATAGGTGCCCACCAGATGTGGTGGCTGCATTTGTTTTTTAATTTATGTATTACAGGCATTTTAGTGCCTGCATTTAAAGTTGTTCTAAAGGCAGAAGGTTTTTTTATACCTTGATGCGTTCCAGCCCCCCTGAAGGCCTCATGCACACTGGACGTTATAAAAACACCAGTAGCGTTAGCTGGAGAAAGCTGTGGCTATAGAATGAGTTTTGCAGCGTTTTTGTAGTAGCGTTTCTCAGCGCTTTTTTTTTTTTTTTTTTTTATATTCTAGTAAAACTATACTCCCACAAAAGCTTATGGCTCGAAAACGCTCATAAATGCAGAATAGCAACGTTATTAAGCTTTTCTTTAGAGACGTTTTTACAGCTTAAAGACTCCTCTTCAAACCCACTAGTTCTGTTTTTTTTTTCCAGCCAGAAAACACCCCTGCCAAAAAATGCTGATGACAGCCTATGTGTGCATAGACACATAGGATAACATGCTGGGGAGTTTACTGGCTGCAGAAAAAAATGCCTGAATCCAAAAAAAGCAGCTGTAAAAAACATCCCTGTGTGCATGAGGCCGAATACTCACCTGAGCACCATTACCATCCAGCTATCTTGCAGGAGAGCCTCGACTGTCCGATGACTCTCCCTCCTCACTGGTTGAGACAGCAGGGGGCAACATTGGCTCCTGCTGTTGTCAGTTAAAGTCCGTGAGCCAATAAGGAGCGACGGGGCCGAGACCGAGCCGCGGCTCCGTGTCTGAATGGACACACAGAGCAGCAGCTCGGCTCACGCGCCCCTATAGCAAGTTGCTTGCTGTGGGGGCAGGAGGGAGGGTCCAGGAGTGCCAACGAGAGACCCAAGAAGAGGAGGATTGGGGCTGCTCTGTGCAAAACCATGACACAGAGCGGGTAAGTATAACATGTTTGTTTTTAACAAAAAAACAAAAAAAAAAAAACAAGACTTTTTAATATCACTTTAATAATCTTGACATCCAAGGTCTCTATCTCATACATATGCATGCACACACCAGTTTAAATCGGAGGCAATTAACCTACCAGCATGTCTTTGGAGTGTGGGAGGAAACTGGAATACCCGGAGGAAACCCACGCAGGCACAGGGAGAACATGCAAACTCCATGCAGTTTTTGTCCTAGGTGGAATTTGAACTGAGAGCCCACAATGCTGCAGTTCTAACCACACTGGTCTGCCAGGCTAAGTACAGAAAAATGTCTGTTGATCCTGTTAGAAATTTAGTATCCCCATTACTACCTGGGTACTGAACTGAAACAACGTTATCAGCTTTCTTCTGTGAACTACATAACCCCTCCTTCCTATGTCATGGAGATGAGGAGGGGACATGTTTGCGGTCTAAATTAGGAGAGTAGCCTGTGGTGACACAGAATTGTAGGTATGGACTGCACTCCTTGTATATGTGTTCCACCTTGGCAGCAGATGGGTGCTTGTAGTGACAACGGATCACCACAGTAGAAGGGTAAACCGCCAACAGCACTCCACTGCAGATAGTATACACCTTTTTTTTTTTTTTTAATTTTGTGCAAAATCATACATTATGTGTAGCCAATGTTTCGGGACCACAGTGGGTCCCTTCCTGAAGGTGACATTGTGACCGTGTCTCTTTGACGAGGAGACCCTGCTTGGCTCTGAAACTTTGGCTACACATAATGTATGTGGCTTTGCACCAATAAAAGTGTGCACTGTTTGCACCAAAGTGCTGGTGACAGTTCATCTTTTTACTGCTGTTCATGGTGATAATGCCGCTCCTCCATAGATACAGTGCAGTGAGGGAGCGTAGTCACTCTTGGACGGGAAACGTGTTACCGCCAGGATCACCAGGTGAAAACAAAGTTTAAAAAATACCTAAACCAAGAAAACAAATGCAGCCGCCTCATCTAAGAACTGGTAAGCTGCAATATATTACTTTGTTGTTTTTGGGATTAGATGTGCTTTAACCACCTACCGTCCACCCCATAGGGCGGCTCTCCTAGGTAGGATCACGTGTGTGTGTGTGTATATGTGTAATATATATATATATATATATATATATATATATATATATATATATATATATATATATATATATATATATATATATATATATATATATATATATATATATATTCTCTACACTTCTGCCTGCAGGGGGCGTGTGCGCGTCGCCGGCAAGCTGCTTCTGCTATGAATACTCACAGCAGAAGCCGATCTGTGTGTGCCGGGCACTGGATGTTCTCTGGCACCCGCTGATCATCGGTAAAACACACAGAATGGAGACCTGCCTATGTAAACGAGGCAGATCTCTGTTCTGAAAGGGGGGGAAGAGATGGATTTTGTGTTCCTGCAAAGCAGGGAATAAAATCCATCTCCTTCCTCTAGTAAAAAGCACCTAAGAAAGTACACAAAAACACAGGCTAGGCACACAGTTAACCCTTTGATCGCCCTAGATGTTTAACCCTTTCCCGGCAAGTTTCATTAGTACAGTGACAGTGCATATTTTTAGCACTGATCACTGTAATAGTGTCCGATTGTCTGCCGCAATATCGCAGCCCCGCTATAAGTTGCTGATTGCCGCCATTACTAGTAAAGGAAAAAACATATACCATAATCAGTAGATGCTATAACTTTTGCATAAACAAATCAATATATGCTTACTGGGTTTTGCTTTTTTTACCAAGAATGTAGCAGAATACATGGTGGCCTAAATTTATGAAAAAATTTTAGGTTTTTACATTTTTTTATTTGATAAGTTTTATAGCAGAAAGTAAAAAATATTGTTTCTTTTTAAAAATTGTTGGTCTTTTTTTGTTTATAGCACAAAAACATTAAAAACAGAGGTGATTAAAAACACCATCAAAAAAAAGCTCTATTTGTTAAAGTATCGCAGTGCATCGACCCATGTGGTATATGCTCTGGAGTGCCCGTGTGGGCTAATGTATATTAGCGGTACAAAAAGGACGCTAGCTAAAAAAAGTTTCAGAGCATATACCGTATATAACATCACCATAGGATTTAAAGAGCACAGCGTTTCTCTACACTTTAGAGAAAAGCACGACATAAAACCCTATTGGCCTCAAATTCTGGGGGATTGAAAATTACACCCCAGGTGGAGAGGAGCCAATATGGTGCGAGAAATTACCAGACGTGAATCTCAGTGGATTTTCTTGACCAATACACTCAGCCCCAATGGATTAAACATAGATTTAGATTTAAATTTCTTTATTAGTAACTATTAATGCTTGAGGAATCTTTCCATTCAAGTATAGATCTTCTTAGTATAGTTAAGATGCTTAGTCCTTGCATGATTTATAAGGAAGAGTTCAGAAAGTATAAGCAATATATAATATATACTTTTATATATTTTTATATACCTTTTTTTTACATTTGTATTTCTGTGATGTGAGGTCATACAAGTACACTACTCTAATGCCCCGTACACACGGTCGGACATTGATCGGACATTTCGAAAACAAAATCCTAGGATTTTTTCCGACGGATGTTGGCTCAAACTTGTCTTGCGTACACACGGTCACACAAAGTTGTTGGAAAATCCGATCGTTCTGAACGCGGTGACGTAAAACACGTACGTCGGGACTATAAACGGGGCAGTGGCCAATAGCTTTCATCTCTTTATTTATTCTGAGCATGCGTGGCACTTTGTTCGTCGGATTTGTGTACACACGATCGGAATTTCCGACAACGGATTTTGTTGGCGGAAAATTTTATAGCCTGCTCTCAAACTTTGTGTGTCGGAAAATCTGATGGAAAATGTGTGATGGAGCCTACACACGGTCGGAATTTCCGGCAACAAGGTCCTATCACACATTTTCCATCGGAAAATCCGACCGTGTGTACGGGGCATTATAGTAATTGCTATTAAGCGTATCAACTTCTTTTTAAATGTGTAATGATTCGCTTTTTAATATATTGTTTATATACAATTTAGTTTTAATTAGATAATGGCAATGTCTGATGCACCAGCTTTGAGCGTCATTATCAAATGGATTACTATATTTGTATACATGTATTTCTTCCTGAGATTCCAGGATTTAGGAAGAGGTTGAAATGTTATAGTAGACAATCCCAGATATTCTTGGTTTGTTGAATTATTATTTTATCATGTTATAGTGGCATCCATTGATGTTTTAATCATATTTTAGTGCCTTTTTATATGTAAGCATAATGATATACACATTGTTCTAATAAAATACTTTGAGGTTGTTAAATATCTGTTGGGGTTGGAAACCACACCCACAGATGTTACAATACACTTCACTTAAACAATGTGATAGCGATCTCTGTGATCGCATTGTAGTTGGAGATAATGCCACTAGGGGTGGATGGGACGCTGTGCTCAAGCGGCCCAT
The DNA here is from genome assembly GCA_037952835.1 of Lithobates septentrionalis. Lineage (NCBI taxonomy): Eukaryota > Metazoa > Chordata > Amphibia > Anura > Ranidae > Lithobates > Lithobates septentrionalis. Next base: position 24,477 of record JBBDGP010000844.1, read on the forward strand.
TCAGTATGACTCCTAGCTGCGAGCGGTGGATTATCTAATGACGTTTACGGAAGGGTCCCGCTCCTTATGGTATTTAAATGATGAGTTGCATTGCGTGGCCGTGCCCTCTGAAGGAGGAGTGATGAAACGCGTCAGTGAGTGATCACGCAACTCACCAGCTCCATACAGTAAACGTCATCCCGGGACTCATCGCGGTGGTTGGTTCGTTTGGAACGCCGATCGGCGGTGAGCTTGAAGCTAATACTGTCACATGCTGGTTATCTTTTTAAACTTCTTGAGAGCGGATTCCCCAGTAAGAGCGCTGCAGCCTTACAATTGGAAGGATACTACAGGTGCAGTTAACAGCAAATACACAAAGGGGTGCGCACTCCTGTTCCCTCAAAGCATGTTATACAGCACAGTACTTGAAATACCTGGCTGATCCTGCCTGGCTATACCCTCCCCTCTGCAAACTGACCACGATAATCATGGCTGCTGAGCCCTAATACTGTGGTCAGTTTGCGTGATTCCGTCATCCGCAGCCTGCTATCTGTCTCCTGTGTCCTTCTCCCCCTCTGCCTGTCTCTGCTCGTACCCCCTCTCCTGCTGCTCTCATATCTTCTATTAAATACTCCCATCCTCTCTGTACCATTATAATAATAATTGTGCCTGTGTAAAAAAAAAAAAATCTGCCCGATTTTGTGCCTATACGGGCACGGCTCCCGGCGCTCAGCTGATTGTCTCTCTCTCTTGCGCTCTGTCTCTCTCTCTTGTGCTCTTTCCCCTGACGTCAGCGGGAGGGCTCGGCCCCACCCACTGCAGCCGTGAGCTAAAGAGAGGAGAGGAATCAGCTGACATAAGAGGGAGGTGTTTTATAGTCCATGGAAAGAATTGGGCAGGGATGACTACACTGCTTGGCTTTTCAGTGCAGCAGTGGCACTGTTGTCAGCACATGCAGGAAGTTAGGAGCTTGATAGATTTCTGGCAGGATCAGCAGGTACTTTTCTGTACTTGCAACAATTTTAAAGAGACAACAGGAGAAATGTGCATGTATTGCAGGGATATACTGATCATTTATTTATTTGTTGTCCTTGCTTCCACTTTCCATCAATGGGTCAGATATTTGGATGAACTATTTTTCTTCGGTGTCCTTGGATCTGCCAATCAGCATCTCTCCTCATATGCCTATCCGCACAGCTGTGGACTCTGCAGCTGTTGGCAGGATGATTTCCGTGGACATCATCGCCGGGGTTACCAGTTTAATTTTGAAAGTGATCCTAGCGCAAGTGTTAATGTCCTCAGCCTTCCTGACCTATCACCCATTAACCTCATCGCTGCTGGGAGAGATTGTGCGCTACTGAGGCTACAAAAGCCCAATTTTACAAAGTGTTATTAGACCTTCATTAGGGGAAAAAATAAATCTAGCAGCATACCTCATTTACTATAGTCCTTGCTGTTCTCTCGTTTTTGTGCAGGTTGGCTTTTCTGTATTCATTGAATTTTCTCTGTCCTGCGTTTTTTGCCTGTGGGGTGTTTCCAGGGACCCCTGGAGCCGTAGCGTGACCACCCCCTACATGTGCACTCCCAGCTAAGACTACACCTGACATGCCGATGCTTTATGTGCCGACACAAGCAGCCCAGAAGCTGTATATCTCAGGTCACTCTCCTGCTGATCTTTTATTAACCACTTGCCGATCAGCCGCCGTCGTCATACTGCGTGAAAGGTGGCACGATCTCGCAAATCGCCGTAGCTGTACGTCGGCTCAGAAACTCGCTTTTGTGGGCGCACGCGCTCCCATTGGCCAGTGGGAAAAGCCATTTGTCGGGTCTGGCGGCCTCTATGTCCACCGGCCACCCGCTATCGTTCCCCCGCAGTGACAGAACAGTTATCTGCCTGTGTAAACAAGGCAAATCTCCGTTTTGACAGGGGAGATCACACAGATCCTGTCTTTCTGCTATGCAGGAAGATTAATCTGTGTGTTGTCCCAGTGAGCCCATCCCCCATACAGTTAGAACACACACGAGGGAACCCATTTAACCCCTTGGTCGCCCCTGAGGTTAACCCCTTCCCTGCCAGTGTCATTAGTATAATGTCAGTGCATATATTTAGCACTCATCACTGTAATGATGTCACTGGTTCACAAAAAAGTGTCAAAAATGTCAGGTGTCCGATCTGTCTGCCGCAATGTCGCAGTCCTGCTAAAAATCACTGATTGTTGCCATTTACTAGTAAAAAAAAAAAAAAATCGTGGCATTAGGCTTACAAGCGTTTTACAGCTATACCCGTTTTTGTTTAGCCAATAGAAAGCACTAGGGGGAGGAGAGGGGGAGGGGATTGGAGGTGGAGAGCTGCTGTTTTGAGCAGAAAACAAGTGACAAAAAGCTTGTGAAATGCTCATATTGCAGATTTTTCAGGCATTCCCATTGAAGTCTATGGGCCCAATCTGCCAAAAGAAGTTCTTGTACTTTTTTTTGAGTGACAGGCATTTTGCTTCAGGCAACAGAATGCTCATATGTGCACAGGGACCATTGAAATGAAAGGGGTTTGGCTTGTTGAGCGTTTTTTAGAGCTTAAAGCAGAAAATCGCTCAGGTGTGAATGGGGGGGGGGGGGGCTAATTCTTGCCCCTGTATAAAAATAAAAATAAAATGCTTATCAGTCCAATGTTTTGCTTGCAGGGAAAGTTCAGTGCTCTTCTGCAGTGCTGAAATCTTGAATTGAGATCCAGTAGATGCGCACACACGCAGGTCTATGGGACATTGCAGACCCCCACAGCATGTTTGCGCATGCATAACTGGAACATGTAAAGAAATGTTGCATGCCCTGCCAGTAAACTGGCAGAGACCCCGCAGAGTTTCTGTGCATGTGCGAGATTCCACTGCTTCCTGAATACATGCTGGTAAGTTAATTGGCTCCTGCCTTGAGTTGTAAGATCCTTGGGGGCGGGGACCGATGTGAATGTAAAATATGTAAAGTGCTGCATTAATGGTCAGCGCTATATAAATAAATAAATGGCTATGATTACATTTCTGTGCATAAATTTGACAACTGATGAATTTTTTATTCATTGTTTATTTTTTTTTACCCCTTTTAATATCTGTGTTTTTTTTTTTTTTTTATTTCCCCTTCAGGATAAAGTGGCCAATGTTTGGTGCAGTTTGAGCATCCTGTTAAAAATTAAAACTATTTTGTCAGCGGAGACCCAGTTAAAAGTTAGGTAAGCCAATCTTTATTTTATTTTTTTTTTTCTGCAGAACATATATATTTTTTTTTTTTAAACATGTAAATAATGTTATTCTTGTCATTGTGTATTTGGGCAAAGCAGACAGGCCTATTTCAGGTCTATCTGCACCACTTGACACCAGTTTCTATATCAGAATGAAGTTCTGAGCCTAAAAAATAACAGAACTGACAAACTTCAATATAGAAAACTGGCAGAGATCACCTTCTGATTGGACATGACGTATCGAGTATGAATTGTCTGCCGGTATCCTGGCAGACGGCTCACATGCCTTGTCTCTGTTCGCACAGTGAACACACTTTTCCCTCAACCCCCCCCCCCCCCCCCCCCCCCCTGCTTTTGGGAGTGTCCTGGAATATATGAGCGCTTGCACCCTTTTGTTAAAGTGGTTCTAAAGGCTGAAGGTTTTCTTACCTTCATGCATTCTATGCAGTAAGGTAAAAAAAAAAAAACCTTCTGTGTGCAGCTACCTCTCCCCAGCCACCTTTTAAATACTTACCTGAGCCCAATCTTGATCCAGCGATGTGCAAGAGAGCAGCTTCTCTCCCGACTCTCTCCCTTCTCATTGGCTCAGACTCATTGGTTCCTGCTTCTGTCAATCACAGCCAGTGAGTAGGGGGTGGGGCTGAGCCCCATTCTGTGTGACAATGGACACACAGAACGGGGCTCGGGACAGTAGTGCCCCGTAGCAAGCGATTTGCTTTTGAGGCACTCGACAGGTCGGGAAGAGCCCAGAGCATCAGCGGGAGACCTGAAAAAAGGAGGATCAGGGCTGCTCTTTGCAAAACCACTGCAATATTTTGCTTTGCCATTTTGCAACATTACCTTGTACATTTTTTTCAGGGAGGAGGAGATATATTTTGACTCTAGAATAAACCACGGATTGTACATTTCCTCTAAATAATTCAAATTTCGTTTTATTTCTGTCTTTTTAGTTTTGCCTGCACTTTGCTGGGGGTTCTGCCAACTTGTCTCAAATTAACTATGAGCCCGACTCTCAGGGGATTCAAACTTTCCTTGGTAAGTTCAAATTGCCTTTCTTTTTTTTTTTTTTTGTACAATTTTATTATTACTTTTTGTTTATTTTCTGCATATTCTACTGAGTATATCAATAGGCTGCATGTAGTTAAAGAGGAATGTTCATGGAAATGATCCCCTTTATTGTCTGTCCCACACCCTCAAACAGGAATTGCTTGCAAAAAAAAAAAAAAAAGAACAAGTTTTTTACAAAAAATAATGCGCCCTCAAGGGGTGTGCCCATGATTCTCTGCACTCACAGGAAGTGGGTTGGATGACACTGAACCTGGCAGAGGACCGGCAGCTCAGATGGAGGAGGATACGGGATCCAGAGTTGGAGTTACCTTTTTAATACAGATGGTGTTTGTGTGTGGAAAGGTGTTGGGGTCAGATGCACTTTAACCACTTCAGCCCCAGAAGATTTGGCTGCTCAATGACCGGGCCATTTTTTGCGATACGGCACTGCGTTGCTTTAACTGACAATTGCGCGGTCGTGTGACGTTGCACCCAAACAAAACAGACATCCTTTTGTTCCCACAAATAGAGCTTTCTTTTGTTAGTATTTGATCACCTCTGCGGTTTTCATTTTTTTCGCTATAAACCAAAAAAGAGCGACAATTTTGCAGAAAACACAATATTTTGTACTTTTTGCTATAATAAATATCCCCATTTTTTTTTTTTTTTCCTTTTTTTTAAAACAAATTTTTTCTCAGTTTAGGCCAATATGTATTCTTCTACATATTTTTGATAAAAAAAATCGCAATAAGAGTATATTGATTGGTTTGCGCATAAGTTATAGCGTCTACAAAATAGGGGATAGATTTATAACATTTTTATTATTTATTTATTTTATTTTTTTACTAGTAATGGCGGCGATCTGCAATTTTTATCATGACTGCGACATTATGGCGGACACATGGGACAATTTTGACACATTTTTGGGACCATTGTCATTTATACAGCAATCAGTGTTCTAAAAATGCATTGATTACTGTATAAATGACACTGCCAGGGAACATCGCGACCGTCGGCATCCCCGCAGTGCAGCGGGCGCACACACGCCTGCTATCCCAATCCCGCAAGCCGATGTATAGCTACGACGGTTCGCGGGATTGTGCCGACCCGCCGCAGTAAAATGATGGCGGCTGGTCGGCAAGCGGTTTAAGGTAAAGTACAGCCAAAGCTTGTTTGGCTGTACTCCTCCTATGGATCACAGGAGTGCAGTTTGTTCTGCACTCCTGTAACCTGTTTTCAGCAGACAGCTGACGTCACAGAGCCGGTCCAGGTTCAGGCAAGATCACGACAATGGAGTTGAGATCCGCCCACATGCCTGGACTGGCTCAGCCTCAGTGAGCCGCTGAGATGGGAGCCTGAGCCGGCCGCTCCTGCCCCCTCCACAGCCCAACGCTCCAGTGGGTGGGGGTGGGGGGCGGAGCAGACAGCAGTTGCTGACAGTCACCAGCTCTCTGCTCAGGGAGCCCTGAGAACCGAGCGATCAAACACCACCGATTGCTTGGTTCTCAGTCTTAGAGGTGGCAGGGGACAGATGCAGCATCTGACCGAGGCAAGTATGATTCGGAAAAAAAATAATAAAAATAAAACTCGAACTTTACTTTTAAAGAAGAATTCTAGGTATGGATATTTTTTTTTATATGGTTACATTGATCCAGCTTGGACCTATGTAACAATGCATTTATCCTACCTGTGGGATCTCCCTGAAAGCTGGAAATCACTGTAATGGGCATCTCTGCTACCTTCCAGTTCCCATGCTAACCAGCTGCCCTGCTGTATTGTGAAACACAGGGGGTCGCCCACTTGCCTCAAACACCATTCAGAGTTTGCATTGCTAATTTCTCAATGAATGCAATGCGTTCTCTGATTGGACAAGGAGATTGTGATGTCACCGCTCCGCTTCTCCACCCCGTCCAATTTAGAGAGCATTTTGCATGCCTTGAGAAAATGAAAAGCGATCTCTGAATGGCACCCATTGGCCGACCTGAGCAAAAATGGATCCGGATAGCCGCACTTCAGGAGAATTCCTGCTGCAGTTTGCATTTTATCCTGTTTTGTGTAGACTGAGCCTTCAGTAAAGGAATTTTCATGAAGTGCGGCTATCCGGATCCATTTTTGCTCAGGTTGGCCAATGGGTGCCATTCAGAGATCGCTTTGCATTTTCTCAAGGAGTGCAAAATGCTCTCTTATTTGGACGGGGTGGAGAGTCGGAGCGGTGCCATCCATTTTTGCTCATATGCATCATACATACATACTGAGCCAGCACCCTTTGGCAGGGAAGGTGTTATTCAGGAACAGACGCCTGGAGCGGGTTTTCTTCTTGCCCATTGGCCCGACCTCCTTTGTTCACAATGCAGCAGGGAAGCTAGTGGAGATCACTGGAGTAGCGTTGCCTATTACAGTGATTTGTAGCTTCCAGGGGGACCCCACAAGTATGGTATACACTTAGTTACAGTTAATTGGTCGATCCTGGATAATTGTAACTATATAAAAACATCCATACCTCGAATTCTTTAGAAAAGTGTGCCATCCATAGCCATGAACCAGATGTTCATGATATCAGCAGACTGCCGAGCCTTGATATCCCTTTAATTTATGTTCTGTTTTTTTTTTTTCAAGGTAATCTGTGCCTTGTCCTTCTTCCTTTTCTCCTTCCAAGTCCATGAAAAGTCCATTCTCCTGGTATCCTTGTAAGTAGTCGTGCGTCTCTGCCATAAGCTTGCTTCATGATTCCATCATCTTGTTTGGTTATGTTACAAGGTTTTATCTATGTGTATTCTTCATTCGATTCGTTATTCACAGAGACCTCAGCCACACATAGGAATCTGATCATTTGGGAATTTACACTTCCAAGGTGACAGATCATTATCCCCGGAAAAGATCTAACTAAATAGCAACAAAGGATCTCGCCTATTTTTATAAAGAAAAGGGAGATGTCAACTGTAAAGGGTTGTCAGAAAATTTCCAGTGCAGAATTGCTTGTTATTAACCACTTGCGTTTTGGAACATTTTTTACCCACTTCATGACGAGGGCATTTTTTTTTTTCTTTTTACCGCTGTGCTACTTTAACTGGTGATTGCACAGTCAGTCAACACTGTACCCAGGGGCTCAACTACCGCAAGGCTAACAATGCATGTGCCTTGGGCGGCATTTTTCTGGGGGGGCGGCGCCTGTACTGGCATAATGGCTGCAGCAGAGACATGCGGTGAGGTCAGTGGCTGGTGAGGCACAGGCTAGTGTCAGAGCCAGACACACAAAAGTCACATACGCCGCGATCGTTGGAGCGAGAGCAATAATTCTAGCACTAGACCTCCTTTGTAACTCTAAACATGTAACCTGTAAACAATTTTAGTGTCTCCTATGGAGATTTTTAAGTACTGAAGTTTGGCACCATTCCATGAGTGTGCGCAATTTTAAAGCGTGACGTGTTGCTTGGCGTAACCTCATCTTTCACTATATACAAAAAAGTCGGGCTAACTTTAGTGGTGTTTTTTTTTATATATAATATATTATATTATAGTAAAACCTTGGGTTAGGAGCATAATTTGTTCTGGAAACATGCTTGTAATCCAAAGCACTTGTATATCAATGCGAATTTCCCCATAAGAAATAATGGAAACTCTAATGATACATTCCCCAACCATTTATTCACAGGTCCTTCAGTTTATAGTTCATAGAAAAAGATTATAGTAATGTGATCAGGTTGTGTAACCATAAAATGTCCATCCACAAATGGAAGCCTCCACAAGGGGATTAGAAGCAAAATCCAGCAGGAGCTCCAGAGTATAAAAGAGAAGAGAGGCGCCTCTAAGTGTAGCAATATGTTGCTAAATGTTGTACCTTCATTAAATGTAACCATATTGCTACACTTAGAGGCGCCTCTCTTCTCTTTTATACTCCATTGTGACATGACGCTACTTGTATAACAAGTCTAAATTTATTTTAAAATGTTGTTTGTCTTGCAAAACGCTCTCAAACCAAGGTTTTACTCTGTGTGTGTGTGTGTGTGTGTGTGTGTATATATATGTGTGTGTATATATGTGTGTGTGTGTGTGTATGTGTGTGTGTGTGTATGTATGTATGTATGTATGTATATATAATATATATATATATATATATATATATATATATATATATATATATATATATATATATATATATATATATATATATATATATATATATATATATATATATATATAAAATAAAATACATTTTTTTCATGAAACTGTGAAAAATTGCTGTGCAAATACCGTGTAACATAAAAAGTTGCAACGACCTCCATTTTATTCCCTAGGGTCTTTGCTACAACTATATAAATATATTAAAAAAAAAAAATATATATATATTATGTGTATTAACGTTTGGGGGGGGAGTAATTTTCTAGCAAAAAAAAATGATGATTTTTACATGTAGGAGAGAAGTGTCAGAAAGGGTTAATTACCATAAGTAAGTGTAATGATACATTCCCCAACACACGACCAGACTTTTCGTCGGAATGAACCCTAAAGGACTTTTCAACAGAGTTCCAACGAAACAGACTTGCCTACACACGATCCCACAAGTCCGATCGTTTTGAACGTGATGACGTACGACCGAACTAGAAAAGGGAAGTTGATAGCCAGTAGCCAATAAGCTGCCCTAGCGTCCTTTTTTGTCCGTCGGACTAGCATACAGGCGAACAGATTTTTCAATCGGACTCGAGTCCGTCGGAAAGATTTGAAACATGTTCTATTTCTAAAGTCCGACAGATTTTTTTTGACAGAAAAGGTCAGATGAAGCCCACACACGATTGAATTGTCCAACAGATTCGTTCTGTCTGACCAGTTCGGTCAAAGTCCGGTCGTGTGTACACGGCATAAGTGTTGGTTAAGGTAATTTACTGTATTTTCTAAAACTGTACTCAAGCAGGTGGCTTAATGGACAAATTACTGAAGTTTGAAGTTATAACTTCCAACCAGTAATTTCACAGTAAATAGATAAGTATAGAACAGTACCTTTTCAGCAGCAGCAGATTCTCTCCCTGTGTGAGAAAAACATGGGATTGTGGGTAAATCTTATACACATAAACATGTTAATTCCTTCTAGCTGGCTGGCCTGGAAGGGAGCATTTGTCTTTTAGACACGCCCCCTTCTATGACACTGCAGTGAGAGGCGTGCCTCCACTGCAGCATTTTTTTTTGGACAGCTGGGACCAATGGTACTTTACGATTGGTCCAAGACTCCAAGCTGTCCATAGAGCTCAGTGCCTCTGACAAGAAGTGAGGAGAGGCGCTGTGAGCTCATCCTCTGTCTGCTGCAAACAGAGTGTGTCAGCTTGTATTTAAATCGGGATTCCGTCCTAAAAAAAAAAAAAAAAAATTTAAAGTCAGCAGCTACTAACACTGTAGCTGCTGACTTTAAAATAAGTACTTACCTGTCCTGGGTGCCCACGATGTCGGCCGCCTGAGGCCGACCCGGCTCTCGGGTCCCGGCACCGCCATCCTAGGAAAGGGAAACAGGCAGTGGAGCCTTGCGGCTTCACTGCCAGTTTCCTACTGCACATGCGCGAGCGGCGCTCCGTTCTGTGAATGGCCCCGTGGTGTTCTGGGAACACACACAGTTCCCAGAAGACAACGGGGCTGCTCACCGATCTCACCGAGGAGAACTCACCGCGGATTAGGAAGACTGCCTAGCAACAAGGGTTTAGGTAAGTTTAATTTTTTTTTGTTTTTTTTTTTCAAATTTTTTATTTTTTATTTTTTTTGGTTTTTTAGGATTTTTGGTGTTTGTGTTTTTTTTTTTTTTTTTTTTTTCAGGGTGGCCCTCCACTTTAAACTGTATTCTGTATGTAGATTCTGACAGGCTGCACAAGGAACCCCGTATCTCTGGAACCATAGGTCATAGGCCCACATTTTTACCAGTGGTGGTTCAGGACTTTTGGGGTCTCTGAGCTATGACCCTCAAAGCTCTGCTATAGCTCTATTCTATCTATCTATATATATATATATATATATATATATATATATATATATATATATATATATATATATATATATATATATATATATATATATATATATATATATATATATATATATATATATATATATATAATTTTTTTTTTTTTTTTTTTTTTTTTTTATCTGATTTTTATTATTTTCCAAGAAATTACAAAGTAAAATATAATAAATTACAAAGAAGAAGCTATAATAAGCAATCTGATGGTGCAAATACCAATATAGGTTCCTTTTAACGTTTTGAATGCTTTTAAGTGCAGAGGGGGGATTTGGGATCTTATAGACCCCAGATTTCTCCATAAAGAGGACCGGTTACATACCTATTGCTGTCACAAGGATGTTTACATTCCTTGTGACAGCAATAAGTGTCCCTCCTGTGCTCGCGCAATTTTAAAGCGGCTGGGGTGGGACAAATTTAGATGGAGGGGGGTGGGCGCCCAATTTTACTCTTACCTATGGTAGCAGAAAACCAAAATACACTACTGAATGTACCCAAATGAAATTTTATATCATTTTAAATGCATTTAGGCCAAAATGTATTCTGCAACATGTTTGTGTGAAAATTATAGTGTCTATAAACTATGGTAATATTATACACTGGTGTATATTTTTATACTAGTAATGGCGGCGATCAGCAGCTTATAGTGGGACTGTGATAGTGTGGGGGGCAATCCGACACTGACACTGGGTGGGAACTGATTAACTGACACTGACATCTCCAGTGACACAAATACAGTGATCAGTACTAATATTATACACTGTCACTGTACTAATGACACTGGCTGGGAAGGGGTTAACATCTTGGGGTAATTGAGGGGTTAAGTGTGTGCGTATTATGTGCTGCCTTTTATTAAAAATGTATTTGCTCATTCTCTCTGAGGAAGGGGAGGGGGGGGAACACATGTGCCCTGAATCGAGAAGAAGGCAGTGATGTACCTGTACAGTGCGAGTGAGCGGTCATAAAGTGGTTAAAGTAGTTGTGTCTTTAACATTGTACGTTCACTTTCAAATACAGTCATAACTAAGCAGGTGCCATAACTGATTTTGCTTAGTTTCAGAAATGACCTTTCCTTAACAAAGGTAAAAAGTTCTGTGACCATGCATCTCCTCTTCCTGATAGTGGGGGTTTAGGGTTACAGGACACTGTGCAGACACACCATGTGTCTGTACTCCACCTGAGGCGAGAGGCAGGCTGTGATTAGTTGGGGGAGGGGGGTGCCAGAGGCAGACTGTGATTAGTTGGGGGAGGGGGGTGCCAGAGGCAGGCTGTGATTAGTTGGGGGAGGGGGGTGCCAGAGGCAGACTGTGATTAGTTGGGGGAGGGGGGTGCCAGAGGCAGGCTGTGATTAGTTGGGGGAGGGGGGTGCCAGAGGCAGGCTGTGATTAGTTGGGGGAGGGGGGTGCCAGAGGCAGGCTGTGATTAGTTGGGGGAGGGGGGTGCCAGAGGCAGGCTGTGATTAGTTGGGGGAGGGGGGTGCCAGAGGCAGGCTGTGATTGGGAAGGGGGTGTGTGTGCCAGAGGCAGGCTGTGAATGGGTGGGGGGGGTGCCAGAGCCAGGCTGTGAATGGGTGGGGGGTGCCAGAGGCAGGCTGTGAATGGGTGGGGGGGGTGCCAGAGCCAGGCTGTGAATGGGTGGGGGGGTGCCAGAGGCAGGCTGTGAATGGGGGGGGGGGGGTGCCAGAGGCAGGCTGTGAATGGGGGGCGGGGTGCCAGAGGCAGGCTGTGATTGGGAGGGGGGGTGCCAGAGGCAGGCTGTGATTGGGAGGGGGGGTGCCAGAGGCAGGCTGTGATTGGGAGGGGGGGGTGCCAGAGGCAGGCTGTGATTGGGAGGGGGGGTGCCAGAGGCAGGCTGTGATTGGGAGGGGGGGTGCCAGAGGCAGGCTGTGATTGGGAGGGGGGGGTGCCAGAGGCAGGCTGTGATTGGGAGGGGGGGGTGCCAGAGGCAGGCTGTGATTGGGAGGGGGGGTGCCAGAGGCAGGCTGTGATTGGGAGGGGGGGTGCCAGAGGCAGGCTGTGATTGGGAGGGGGGGTGCCAGAGGCAGGCTGTGATTGGGAGGGGGGGTGCCAGAGGCAGGCTGTGATTGGGAGGGGGGGGTGCCAGAGGCAGGCTGTGATTGGGAGGGGGGGTGCCAGAGGCAGGCTGTGATTGGGAGGGAAGGGGTGTCTGGGGCAAGCTGTGATTGGGAGGGGGGATGTGCCAGAGGCAAGCTGTGATTGGGAAGGGGGTGTGCCCAAGAACACCATCCCCACTCTCATGGAGGCGGAAACCATCAAATCTTGGGTGAGAACCTCCTTCCCTCAGCCAGGGCATTGAAAATGGGCTGTGGATGGGTATTCCAGCATGACAATGACCCAAAACACACGGCCAAGGCAACAAAGGAGTAGCTCAATAGAAGCACATTAAGGTCCTGAAGTGGCCTAGCCAGTCTCCAGACCTTAACCACTTCAGCCCCGGAAGATTTGGCTGCTCAATGGCCAGGCCATTTTTTTTGCGATACGGCACTGCGTCGCTTTAACTGACAATTGCGCGGTCATGCGACATTGTACCCAAACAATATTGACGTCAGTCCCCCCCACAAATAGAGCTTTCTTTTGGTGGTATTTGATCACCTCTGCGGTTTTAATTTTTTGCTCTATAAACAATAGAAGATCGACAATTTTGAAAAAAACACAATATTTTGTACTTTTTGCTGTAATATCCCCATTTTTTTTTTTCTTTTAAAAAGCATTTTATTTTCCTCAGTTTAGGCCGATATATATTCTTCTACATATTTTTGGTACTAAAAATCGCAATAAGCGTATCTTGATTGGTTTGTGCAAAAGTTATAGCATCTACAAAATAGGGGAAAGATTTGTGGTATTTTTATTATTAGGTTTTTTTTTATTAGTAATGGCGGTGATCAGCGATTTTTTTTTTTTTTTTTTTTTTTTTTTTTTTTATATCGTGACTGCGACATTATAGCAGACAGATCGGACACTTTTGACACATTTTTGGGACCATTGGCATTTATACAGCGATCAGTGCTATAAAAATGCACTGATTACTGTATAAATGTCACTGGCAGGGAAGGGGTTAACACTAGGGGGCGATCAAGGGGTTAACTGTGTTCCCTAGGGAGTGATTCTAACTGTGGGGGGAGGGGACTGACTTACTTGGCATGAACAACGGATCGCTCTCCTCACCCCTGACAGCATGGAGATCTGTCTGTTTACATTGACAGATCTCCGTTCTGTCTCTGTGTGGAGCGATCGCGGGTGCCCGGCGTTCATTGCGACCATCGGGCACGTGCTTCGGCTCCGGTGCACGCGCCCCCCTAGTGGTCCAAAGGCGAACCGATGTACAGTTACGTCAGTTCACCCAGGGGAGCCAACCTGCCACAGTACAACTGCGGCAGCTGGACGGGAAGGGGTTAATCCCATAGAAAATATGTGGAGGGAGCTGAAGGTTGGCGTTACCAAATGTCAGCCTCGCAACCTTTAACCACTTCAGCCCCGGAAGAATTGACCCCCTTCCTGACCAAAGAAATTTTTGCAATACGGCACTGCGTCGCTTTAACTGACAATTGCGCGGACGTGCAACGTTGCACCCAAACAAAATTGACGTCTTTTTTTTTCCCCACAAATAGAGCTTTCTTTTGGTGGTATTTGATCACCTCTTCAGTTTTTATTTTTTGCGCTATAAACAAAAAAAGAGCGACAATTTTGAAAAAAGCTATATTTTTTACTTTATGCTATAATAAATATCCCCAAAAAATATATTAAAAAAAAACAAATGTCTTTCTCGGTTTAGGCTGATATGTATTCTTCTACATATTTTTGGTAATAAAAATCGCAATAAGTGTATATTGATTGGTTTGCGCAAAAGTTATAGCGTCTACAAAATAGGGGATAGATTTATGGCATTTTTTATTATTATTTATTTTATTTTTTTTATTGGTAATGGCGGCGATCTGCGATTTTATTTATTATCGTGACCGACATTGCGGCGAACACATCGGACACTTTTGATACTATTTTGGGACCATTGTCATTTATACAGCGATCAGTGCTATAAAAATGCACTGATTACTGTGTAAATCCCATTGGCAGGGAAGGGGTTAACACTAGGGGGGCGATCAAGGGGTTAACTGTGCTAGGGAGTGATTCTAACTGTGGGGGGAGGGGACTGACTGAGTGAGGAGACCGATCGTTGTTCCTACTTAGTATGAACAACAGATCGATCTCCTCACCCCTGACAGCATGGAGATCCTTCAGTTTACATTGACAGCTCTCTGTTCTGTCTCTGTGTGGAGCGATCGCGGGTGCCCGGCGGTCTGCGCGTCCGCCGGGCACGTGCATCGGCGGTCATCGCGACCGCGGGGCACGTGCATCGGCTCTGGCGCACGCGCCCCCCTAGTGGTCAAAAGGCGAACCGTCAAGTACAGTTGCGTCAGTTCGATCAGGGGAGCCAACCTGCCGCAGTACAACTGCGGCGGTTGGTCGGGAAGGGGGTTAATCCCATAGAAAATATGTGGAGGGAGCTGAAAGTTCGAGTTGCCAAACGTCAGCCTCGCAACCTTTAATGACTTGGAGAGGATCTGCAAAGAGGAGTGGGACAAAATCCCTCCTGAGATGTGTGCAAACCTGGTGGCCAACTACAAGAATCATCTGATCTCTGTGATTGCCAACAAGGGTTTTGCCACCAAGTACTAAGTCCTGTTTTGCGAAGGAGTCAAATACCGTATTTATTGGCGTATAACACACAGTTTTTTCCCCTTAAAATCAGGGGAAAATTGTGGGTGCGTGTTATACACAGATCCCTGCTGTCTCTGAGGGAAGAGGAGCGAGCGCCGCTGAATTACATAGAGCCGCGATCTCCTGTGTACCCGGCGCTCCGTCACTCAAAGCCACGCCTCCTGGCCCCCACATTGGCCCACTGTTCTATCATATGAGCAGGGCCAGGAGGCGAGGCTTTCAGTGACGGAGCGCCGGGTACACAGGAGATCGCGGCTCTATGTAATTCAGCGGCGCTCGTTCCTCCTCTTCCCTCGAAGACAGCAGGGATGATCCAACACTGGCGAGGCTGCAAAGATGGGAAAGGTGAGGCTGCAGATGGGCACTGAACAGGGTGTATTGTTGGTCAATTTATAGGCTGAAGATGGGCACTGAACAGGCTGCATTGATGAGCTGTGACCCTAATTTTGCTTCAAAGTTCTTTATTTAAAATGTAAGGTTTTTTTTTGGGGGGGTTTTTTTCCCCTTAAAGCGGAGTTCCAGGCTTTTTCTGTTTATTAAAAGTCAGCAGCTACAAAAAGTGTAGTTGCTGACTTTTAATAAACAGACACTCACCTGTCCCACGATCCAGCGATGCGGCCGAACGGAGCGTCGCTCCTCTCCACCTCCTCTCCGCCGATGCCTCCACTGCCACTCTGGGCACCCGGCCGTGACAGCTTTCGGCTTCACGGCCGGGCACGCACGGCGCATGCGCAAGGCGTGCTGCACTTCCGGAGTGGACAGGCGATCTCCTGGGACCTGTCACGTGTCTAAGGAGATCGCCTGGAGGGAGGGGCCGCCTAAGGCAAAGGAGGAGTCGCCTTGGCGGTCCCTGAGTGGAAGGAGGAAGTGGGACAGGAAGTCCCCCTCCTAACGAAGCCCCCCCCCCCCAAAAAAAAATTACAAGGGGGCGAGGAGTGCTTAAAGCAGAAGTTCCATTTTTGGGTGGAACTCCGCTTTAAACTTCCCTCCTAAAATTGGGGTGCGTTTTTATACGCCAGTAAATATGGTAATTATTTCACTCATTAAAATGCGAATCAATTTTATAACTTTTTTGAAATGTGTTTTTCTGGATATTTCTGTTTTTCTGTCTCTCACTGTTAAAATAAACCGACCATTAAAATTATACACTGATCATTTCTTTGTCAGTGGGCAAGCGTACAAAATCAGCAGGGGATCAAATACTTTTTTCCCTCACTGTACTACTATTAATAATCAATACCTACCTTTTTTTTAATTAATAATTTTTAATCTAATCTTTTATTTTATTTTTGATCATAATTACCTAATTATTACAGTATACTACTAATAATAATAATTAAATACCTACTTTTTTTTTCTTTTTTGGGGGGAAGAAACCTGTTGAAATGTTGCTTTTGAGGTTGCATAAAATTGCAATACATGTCTATATTTTTCCTCCAAAACACACCAACACACTTGTCTGGCGTAAACGGGGCACACAGAGCACAATTGTTTGTTTTTAGTGTCCTTGTGTTGCACCCATGCTGATCAGCGCAGCTTAGCACACCTGGTGTGAACAAAGCCAATGGGTTGTCAGAATGTGAAAGTTGCTGGACATTTCAGAGAAGAACACAAGAAGAGTACATAAAAGTTCATTAAGAATCCTCCTCTGTGTACCTTGTGAGGGAACGCACTCTGATTGCAGGGCTTTCTTATTCTAATGAGCGGGATAATCATGCAATCAGTAGCCATCTTGTTTCTCACGCTGGCCCTCTGCTGAGTTTCATTGACCGGTTGTCAGTGATATGTGAACGGCCTAATCTGCGGTAATTCTTTGGTAATTGCCTGTAACGAGCCTCGGATAGCCTTGTTTACACAACACTTCACAAGCTGAGATGACCACAAAAGGGTTTGTCACCCCGGCCAGCGGCTCACAAATTGCACAGAGAGGAGGAAGTGACACCTACATTTGTTTAGGTGAGGAAATTGGCTGCAGGTTCCTTTCATGGGGTTGGGTGGGGGGGTTTGCAGTTTGTTTTAAACTCCCTCTGTTGTGGAGAAGAGGTGGGATGGGGCATTGCACCTGGCATAGAACTACAAATTCCAGCACCTGCTAAGCAATACAAAATCAGGAAAGGTGTTTTTTTATATTTGCATTTTGCAACAGTTTCAGACAGCTGACCGTGTGCAGAAATAATGAGTCTTGGCTAAAGGGTTGGCGCTCTTGTCTTGCAGCACTGGGACCTTGGGCACCTGATATCTGCTAAGGACACTGTCTGCATGAGGGGGGGTGTGTTTCAAAAATCAGTCAACATTTAATCAAGTTGCAATTGCATTGCAAAAATTACTTTTATTTGCTCTTTTTGGTCTGGTAAATATGCCATTGAAAGTGTTTTATTGTGTCTGTTTTACTACTTGCCTACCGGGCACTTTCACCCCCTTCCTGCCCAGGCCAGTTTTCAGCGCTGTCGCTCTTTGAATGACAATTGCACGGCCATAAAACACTGTACCCAAACAACATTTTTATCATTTTTTTTCACACAAATAGATCTTTCTTTTGGTGGTATTTAATCACCATTGGGTTTTATTTTTTGCTAACAAATGGAAAAAAAATTTTTTTTGAAAAAAAAACAAAACTTTTTGTTTTCTGTTATAAAATTTTGCAAACAAGTAATTTTTCTCCTGCACTGATGGGGCGGCACAACTGATGGGGCAGCACTGATGGGCACTAATAGGCACAAATGATGGGGCGGCACTGATGGGCACTAATAGGCACAACTGATGGGCACTAATAGGCACAACTGATGGGCACTAATAGGCACAACTGATGGGCACTAATAGGCACAACTGATGGGCACTAATAGGCACAACTGATGGGCACTAATAGGCACAACTGATGGGCACTAATAGGCACAACTGATGGGCACTAATAGGCACAACTGATGGTCACTAATAGGCACAACTGATGGTCACTAATAGGCACAACTGATGGGCACTAATAGGCACAACTGATGGGGCGGCACTGATATGCGGCACTGATGAGCACTAATGGGCACAACTGACGAGGCGGAACTGATGAGCACTAATGGGCACAACTGATGGGGTGGCACTAATAGGCACAACTGACGAGGCGGAACTGATGAGCACTAATAGGCACAACTGATGGGGTGGCACTAATGGGCACAACTGATGGGGTGGCACTGTTATGCGGCACTGATGAGCACTAATAGGCACAACTGATGAGGCGGCACTGATGAGCACTAATAGGCACAACTGATGAGGCGGCACTGATGAGCACTAATAGGCACAACTGATGGCGGCACTGATGAGCACTAATAGGCACAACTGATGGCGGCACTGATGAGCACTAATAGGCACAACTGATGGCGGCACTGATGAGCACTAATAGGCACAACTGATGGGGCGGCACTGATGGGCACAACTGATGGCGCGGCACTGATGAGCACTAATGGGCACAACTGATGGGGCGGCACTGATGAGCACTAATGGGCACAACTGATGGGGCGGCACTGATGAGCACTAATGGGCACAACTGATGGGGCGGCACTGATGAGCACTAATAGGCACAACTGATGGGGCGGCACTGATATGCAGCACTGATGAGCACTAATGTGCACAACTGATAGGGCGGCACTGATGAACACCGGTGAGACGGCACTGTTGGGGCTGCACTGATAATCAGGACACTGATGATCTTGCCCTCATTATCAGTGCAGATGTCCCCTTTCACACTTGCAGGTTAGCGTCTCTTGGATGTGATGTCATCATTGCTGTGGCAGAGGGGTGGAGGAGCTGGGCCATCACACAGTATTTAGATGCTCCCAGGAGAACACAGCGCCATGAAATGGAAGGGGGGAGGGGGCTGTGCTATGGAATTGCAAAGAAAAAAATTGCAAGTAATCTTTTAAATGACTTGCTTTTTCTCTGCTTTTTTACTTTTAATTACATTTTTTAATTTGGTGACCGGGTCTCTTTAAGCAGGAAAACAAAACGTACTAATGAGCATTAGAGATTAGCATTTACAAGCCTGTGTATGACCCATAATAATGAAAATATGGAACAGCATGCAAGTTCAAAAGTTTATTCACCAAGAATTTCCAGGTAAATGTTGCAGTAATTCCAAATGTCTGCTACAGAGTGCTGATTTTATATTTTATGTTCCTCATTTTAGGCCGGTCTGCTTTCTGCTCAGTGAGATTCCTCTGATGTCTACGTGGTTTTTACTCACTTCCACATTCAGGTAACTGCAATTCCTAAGTAGAATCAAATGTTTACAGCTGAATCCAGAATACATACAAGAATCATGCGTGTTGTCCCTGAATCTCGGTGTGCTTTGTGTATTTCTTCCAGATCTGTGCAGTAATCCGGTGTGAGACTTTTCCTTCCTGTAATAAAGACCGGTCACTGCTGCTCTCTCTCCTTGTGCAGGGTGACTGGTCTTGTCTCCACCCCCTCCTGTAGTTTTCTACAGGCAGCCTGTAGTGGGTGGGGCCTAATGGGCCCCTCCCACAGCTCTGCTCTCTCTCCTTGTGCAGGGTGACTGGTCTTGTCTCCGCCCCCTCCTGTAGTTTTCTACAGGCAGCCTGTAGTGGGTGGGGCCTAATGGGCCCCTCCCACAGCTCTGCTCTCTCTCCTTGTGCAGGGTGACTGGTCTTGTCTCCGCCCCCTTCTGTAGTTTTCTACAGGCAGCCTGTAGTGGGTGGGGCCTAATGGGCCCCTCCCACAGCTCTGCGCTCTCTCTCCTTGTGCAGGGTGACTGGTCTGGTCTCCGCCCCCTCCTGCAGTTTTCTACAGGCAGGCTGTAGGGGGTGGAGCCTGGTGGGTCAGGCTCCGCAATGCTTGGGTCTGTGCACACCTTTCTTCAGCCCAGGTCCATATGGAGGAGGTACTGACCTTCGCTTTTTGAGCTGGAGGAAATAATCAATGGATTGTGTGGTGACTTCACCCCACTTGTGCTCCATTTGAGAACTGTAAGTTGCTCTGCCGCAGTAGCAGATGGGTCTTATAGCTGTCCAATCACAGAGGATGACACAGCTGTGTGAGTGGGGTTGTGGGCATAAGAACCTCCAAATTTAAACATTTTACACTCTACAAATGGATATGACATGAAACCTGGTCAGAAAGGTGGACTTGCCCCTTTTTAAAGTGAAATTTCACTCTCTCAATCAAGATTGACCATTTGTAATCCTCATGCTGCTAGCCTTAGTAAATTAATAGGAAAGTATATTATTTATGGTTTTAAACCGTTTTTTTTTTTTTTTTATTTGAGTTACTTCCTAAGTTCCAGGCCTAGGCAAATAATGTCATACATCCCAGGAGACAGCTAAGTACACCCTCCTGCCTGCATGCCTGACCTAAGAGCAGATGGATTCCAGGAAGTAAACGCTAAAGGAATCATTGTATTTTAAACCTAGGAGGAACATTTTTAGCAAATACAGAAAATATCAGTTGATCCTGCCAGAAATGCAGCATCCTCATCACTTCCTTTAAGCTGAGCTGAAGAATATCGTCTTTCCTAGATGTCTTTTGTAAAGCACCAATTGCCCCCCACCCCCCCATGTAATGGAGGAGAAGAGATACAGACACGTTTGTAGTCCATATCAGGAGAGCGGCCTAGGGTGACAACCATGGCTCCCTCCATAGATACAGTGGAAGAGTGGCATAGCCAACCAGGGACAGGAAGCGTGCTATGTGCAGGATTGTGTAAAAATAAAGCAAAAGAAGCTTGGGCAAAAAAAGAAAACTAATGTAGCCACCACACCAAGGACTAGTAAGCTGCAATATATTATGTTTTTTGGATTTGGATACACTTTTTAATACTTGTAGGCTTTGTGAAGTAGCATTCCAGACAATAACACATGTAAAGTAACTGTAAAGGTACTATGTAAAAAAAAAAAAAAAAAAAAAACATGGCATACTTACCTGCTCTGTGCAAAGAACAACCTCGATCCTCCTCTTCTGGAGTCCCCCGCTGGTGCTCTTGGCTCCCCCTGCCTTTCAGGCCGCTTGCTAGGGTACGATGCCAAGCTGCACTGTGTGAGTCTGTTAACACACACCATACACCCGGACCCACCCGCCCACTTCCTTAGTCATTGGATTTGATTGACAGCAGCAGGAGCCAATGGCTCCCGCTGCTGTCATTGAGTCGAGAGAGATCGAGAGGGAGATCGAGAGAGGGCTCTCGTGCACAGATCGGGCTCACGTAAGTATTAAAGGGGGACTCCACCTAAAAGGTTTTTCACCTTAATGCAAAGAATTAAAACCTTTTTAGCTTTTACAGTCATTTTAAAGAAAAATCTGACCGGGGATCTAATCCCTAAACCACTCTCTCCAAATCTGAGTTCTGATCTTGTGTTTCTCTACAGCATGCTGCCCCTTCTGGTGAAAGACGGACTCATCGTGGCATACAGCATTACAATGCTAGCGTTCCTCCTGGTGACTGCCGCCTGCCTGTCCTTCTATGAGAAAACCTCTGAAGATGCCTTGAGGTTGAAGGCTTTCTGTCTCTCTATAAGGAAATATTTGACCTGGTTTACAGTTCCAGAGAGTCTGCTCCGTCTGCTGGTAAGGAGGCTCATTTGAATGTGTGAAAGGGGATGCTCGGGGGCTGGCCCCGCCTAGCTCCCCCAAAACCTGCTTGGATTGATAGCACTATCGCTATAGCTCTATCTGCAGGAGCTTAGGACGTTTATGTAGAAAACTGCACAGTCCCTGCCACACCTTCCAGAACTGTCTAGCAGAGTACAGGAGAAATCCTGCCTTCCAGCTGTATTAACCACTTGAAAACCAGGCTTTTTATGGCACTTTCTGGTTTAATCCTGTATTTTTCTGCTAGAAAATTACTTAAAACCCCCAAACATATTACATATTTTTTTTTTTTTTTTTTAGCAGAGACCCTAGGGCAGTGATGGCGAACCTTGGCACCTCAGATGTTTTGAAACTACATTTCCCATGATGCTCACCTACACTGCAGTGTAGTTGAGCATCATGGGAAATGTAGTTCCAAAACATGTGGAGTGCCAAGGTTCGCCATCACTGCCCTAGGGAATAAAATGGCAATCGTTGCGCAGCAGTTTTGCAAACACAATTGTTTGGGGGGAAAAAAAAATACACTTTAACCACTTGCCGAGCAGCCACCGCAGTTGCACTGCGGCAGAAAGGCACAGCTGGGCGAAACAACGTTGCCTTACGCCGCTTCGCTCCACTGACTATGACGTCATAGCGCTCCACTGACTATGACCGTCCTAGCGCTCCACTGACTATGACCGTCCTAGCGCTCCACTGACTATGACCGTCCTAGCGCTCCACTGACTATGACCGTCCTAGCGCTCCACTGACTATGACCGTCCTAGCGCTCCACTGACTATGACCGTCCTAGCGCTCCACTGACTATGACCGTCCTAGCGCTCCACTGACTATGACCGTCCTAGCGCTCCACTGACTATGACCGTCCTAGCGCTCCACTGACTATGACCGTCCTAGCGCTCCACTGACTATGACCGTCCTAGCGCTCCACTGACTATGACCGTCCTAGCGCTCCACTGACTATGACCGTCCTAGCGCTCCACTGACTATGACCGTCCTAGCGCTCCACTGACTATGACCGTCCTAGCGCTCCACTGACTATGACCGTCCTAGCGCTCCACTGACTATGACCGTCCTAGCGCTCCACTGACTATGACCGTCCTAGCGCTCCACTGACTATGACCGTCCTAGCGCTCCACTGACTATGACCGTCCTAGCGCTCCACTGACTATGACCGTCCTAGCGCTCCACTGACTATGACCGTCCTAGCGCTCCACTGACTATGACCGTCCTAGCGCTCCACTGACTATGACCGTCCTAGCGCTCCACTGACTATGACCGTCCTAGCGCTCCACTGACTATGACCGTCCTAGCGCTCCACTGACTATGACCGTCCTAGCGCTCCACTGACTATGACCGTCCTAGCGCTCCACTGACTATGACCGTCCTAGCGCTCCACTGACTATGACCGTCCTAGCGCTCCACTGACTATGACCGTCCTAGCGCTCCACTGACTATGACCGTCCTAGCGCTCCACTGACTATGACCGTCCTAGCGCTCCACTGACTATGACCGTCCTAGCGCTCCACTGACTATGACCGTCCTAGCGCTCCACTGACTATGACCGTCCTAGCGCTCCACTGACTATGACCGTCCTAGCGCTCCACTGACTATGACCGTCCTAGCGCTCCACTGACTATGACCGTCCTAGCGCTCCACTGACTATGACCGTCCTAGCGCTCCACTGACTATGACCGTCCTAGCGCTCCACTGACTATGACCGTCCTAGCGCTCCACTGACTATGACCGTCCTAGCGCTCCACTGACTATGACCGTCCTAGCGCTCCACTGACTATGACCGTCCTAGCGCTCCACTGACTATGACCGTCCTAGCGCTCCACTGACTATGACCGTCCTAGCGCTCCACTGACTATGACCGTCCTAGCGCTCCACTGACTATGACCGTCCTAGCGCTCCACTGACTATTGCTTTGCTTCCAAGCACCAGGGGGGACTTTAGATCTATACTCACATCACCTCCACACAGGGGAAGAGAATGACCCACTACAACGAGCTGGGTGTAATTACGTCACCATTCGCTGTATAAAGTACTACAGCAGGGAAGCTACATGGCCCGGTGGCCAGGGGGACAGGCAACATAACAGCCACCGGTCTTGTATAAGGGAAGTTAAGGGGACAGAGCGCTTTACGACACTAAAGAAAGGTTGGCTTTGTTTAACCATTTCAATACCGGGCACTTTCACCCCCTTCCTGCCCAGGCCAGCTTTCAGCGCTGTCACACTTTGAATGACAATTGGTCATGCAACACTGTACCCATATGACATTTTTATCCTTTTTGGGACAAAGAGCTTTCTTTTGGTGGTATTTACTCACTTGTTTTTTTTTATGTTTTGTTAAACAAAGAAAGACCAAAAAGTTTGAAAAAGAAGAAAATGCGTTTTTCTTCATTTGTTACAAAATTTTGCAAATAATCATTCTTTATAAATTTAGGCCAAAATGTATTCTGCTACATTCTGCCCAAATCTGTGTATATTCTGTAGGAGAGTTATAGAGTCCACAAACTATGGTGTATATACAGCAGGTAAAATAAGTATTGAACAGGTAACCGTTTTTCTAGGTAAATGTATTGGTAAGGCCCCTTTCACACATGCTGTCTGATCAGGTCCGCCTGTCCCGTTTTTCAGGCGGGCCTGATCGGAAGCTCCATTCACCTCCTATGGAGCGACGGATGTCAACGGTGACATGTCTGCTGACATCCAACGCTATCCAATCCGGTCCACCAAATCCAGACAGATGGAAACCCTATTTTACATCCATCTGGCGGATCGGATGGAATCAGATGAAAAAGGACAGGCGGATCCGTTTTTCATCTGATCTCCCTATAGAGGACAGCGGGGCTCTGACAGGTCCGTCTCAGCACAGTAAGCGGAGACGGACCTGTCATCCGCCTGCTCAGTGGAGATCAACTGATCGATCCCCCGCTGAGCAAGCAGAGTCCGTCTATACGGACATGCCCTGTGTGAAAGGCCTAAAGGTGCGATTGACATGAAATTTTCATCACGTCGGTAACAACCCATGGAATCTATACATACAAAAACACCAAAACAATTACCGTATATACTCGAGTATAAGTCGTTCCGAGTATAAGTCGAGGCCCTAATTTACCACAAAAAAATGGGAAAAACTTATTGACCCGAGTATAAGACGAGGGTGAGAAATGCACAGCTACTGTAAGAGGAAAAGAGGGTCAACAATGCCCATTTGCAGCATCACTGTGCCCATTTGCATGCCTCACTGTGCCCATTTGCAGCCATAGGTCCCCTGAACTTCAAACTTGGTAGTTAAGAGTTCCTAGATGCCCCCTAGCTGCAGCAAAAATTTGGGGTCTCTGAACCCAAAGGGTCCTGAAATGACATTGCTGCAGATGGACACAGTTGACCAAATTTGGGGCCCTGTATCTCGGGGCCACTTAGTGCTAAGAACCCCAAATTTGGTGTGCAAACCCAGTGGAACTAGCAGCATAAAATTCCCAAAGCTGGGGTTTCTAGCACCAAGTGGCCCTGAGATACAGGGCCCCAAAAATCAGTTCAGAAAATGTCAAGCACTTTTCTGCAGCAGAGAATGACATTTTCCAAACCTAATTTGGGGCCCCGTATCTCAGGGCCACTTGGTGCTAGGAACCCCAGCTTTGGATATGTTATGGTACCAGTTCCAGTGGGTTTGCACAGCAGATTTGGGGTTCCTAGCACCAAGTGGCCCTGAGATATGTGGCCCCAAAATCAGTTCAGAAAATGTCAAGCACTTTTCTGCAGCAGAGAATGACATTTTCTGAACCGATTTTGGGGCCCCGTATCTCGGGGCCACTTGATGCTAGGAACTTCAGCTTTGGATATGTTGTGGTACCAGTTCCACTGGGTTTGCACACCAAATTTGGGGTTCCCAGCATCAAGTGGCCCTGAGATACGGGGCCCCAAAGTCGGTTCGGAAAATAATTTTTTTTGCTGCAGAAAAGTGCTTGACTCGAGTATAAGTCGAGGGGGGCACTTTCAGCACAAGAAAATGTGCTGAAAAATTCGACTTATACTCGAGTATATATGGTAAATTCAGAAATGAAGCTATGTGTAATAAAATGTAATGACACAGGGAAAAAGTATTGAACACATGAAGAAATGGAGGTGCTAAAAAGTATGGAAAGCCAAGACACCAGCTGAAATCTATCTAAAAGGTGTCTCGTTATCAAGGTGTCACACAAGAAACATCTCATGATGTGTAAAAGCAAAGGGTTCTCAAGACCATTGCAACCTTTTTGTTTCAAAACATACTGATGGCATTGGTAACAGAAGGATTACTAAACTTCTGAATTTTCTAGTGAGCACTGTTGGGGCCATAATCCGGAAGTGTAAAGAACATAGATCGAAAAAAAGAGAGTAGGGGGGATTTTTGTGGTGTCAGATATAGAGATATACAATTGACTTCTTATGAATAAAATATAATATTTATTATCAAAATATACTTAAAAACGAAGGCAAACAAGGCATACTGTAACTAGACAGTATGGAATTACAAGCATTTGGTGGTCAGCATCATATACAGAGAAATGTTGAATCATAGCAAAGAATATTGCACACTAGCCCAACATGTTTCGCTGCTCAAGCTTCCTCAGGGGATGTGCAAGAGGTTTGTTATACTGAGACCACTAAATAAATCAGTATAACAAACCTCTTGCAGGCGTCTTGAAGCCGTCATTGCCAACAAAGGATTTTGTACCAAGTATTAAATACATTTCAGTTGGCGTGTTCAATGCTTTTTCCCTGCGTAATTCCATTTTATTACACATATCTTAATTTCTGAACATATTTTTTTTTACATAGTTAGTAAGGTTGAATAAAGACACCAGTCCATCTAGTTCAACCTGAGTGAGTGTTTGTTTTGGTGTCTTTGTATGTATGGATTGCATGGGTTGTTACTGACATGTGGTGAACATTTCATGTCAATCGCACCTTTAGAAATATATTTACCCAGAAAAATGGTGACGTGTTCAATACTTATTTTACCCTCTGTATAATGCAATAATTTCAGCTTTTTCTTTTTTTTTACTTTTTTAATAACTATTTAAAGATAATTACATTAATCTGGCAAAGCAGACTACCATGGTCCCTTTTAGCTGAGCACGCTACAGACATAATGCACTATCGCCCAGAGTGTGCACATAACCTGAAACCTGTGAGCCGCAGCAGTGCCAGAGAGTCGGGGATCCTGCAGAAGAAGCTTTAGTAAATCATCCGGGGCGCTGAATGCTTCATGGATGATGTGTGAAATGCCTGAAGGTCATTGGAGAGTGTATATATGAGACGGCTAAATCTGCCTCATGAGTGCTATATATTTAAATCAGAAGTATGTGCGATGTGTAAATGCTCCGGGTTTAACCCCCTCACTCCAGGCGCTGATTTTGCCACCGCAAGACCAACAGTTGTCCGTTTAGCCGAGTCCGTATTCATGGCATTGTTTAAGTCAATAATCGGATTGTTTTGTTGTTTGTTCTTCTCCCCACAGCTCTTCCTCTCCTTGTTGGTGATGGCCGCCCTGACCATAGGAAGCTGTGCCTTGACTCCGCCTCCTACGCTCCCTGACCTCTTCCCAGTGCTCATCTCTGCTGTCTCCTGCACCCACTTCCTAATGTTCTTTTTCTACTTTAATATTGTTCATCTATGGGACAGAACACATGAGCAAAGCAAGAAGAAAACATTTTAAATATTTCTTTGCTTTCCTTTCTGCAAATACTGTGTTGCCCTGAAGATAAGACCTACCCTGAAAATAAGACCTACTGTGATTTTCAGGGAGGGCTGCAATATAAGGCCTACCCTGAAAATAAGCCCTAGTTTTAAAGTAGTTGTAAAATGCTAGAATCCTCTCTATTACAGTATTATATAATGTACAACGTGTGTGTTTCTGTACACTGTAATTGAGTCAAATACCTTCGGTACAGTGGCACCCAGCTGACCTCCCGCTGCTCTTCTCTTCTCTCCCACCAAAGATATTTGCCTCAGATTACAGAAACGCACACATTGTACATTTATATACTACTGTAATAGAGAGGATTCTAGCATTTTACAAGCACTTTTACTCTGTTTACACTGGGGATCCCTGACAGGCAGGGAGGGAGAGGGGGAGAGAAGACAGGGGAAACACGGTATGTTTATTTTCTGTAGAATATTTGTTGTGTCTCTAGGGACCAGTAAAAACATTACCTAGTTTTGAGGGCTTTTTTGGTGATATATTTTATATATATATTTTTTTTTTTTTACATTTTCATAGGTTATGTTTTTTTTTTTTTTTCAAATTCCTAACAATATTTTTCACAAAACTGTACATGTGGGGTTTTTTATTTATTTTTTTATAATATTGGTTTATCCACAGGGAAAAAAAAAAACACAATCTTTCTTCTTTTTCAGTTTGTGGTCCTAATTATTTTTACTGTTTTTCCCATTTTAGATTTTCCCTCAGTTCACACTTGTGCGGCCCATGTTTCTGCGGGCATGGCAGCCCATTCATTTGAATGGACTGCCGTGCTTGCGTTCTTCCTGCAAAAAAAAAAAAAAAAAGATGCATGCACCTTTTTAAGAACATGGCCGCAGGGAAACCGCGTTGTCGTTTTGACCATGCGATTTTTTTTTTTTTTTTTTTTTTTTTTTTTTTTTTTTTTTTTCCCTGCGGTACCCGCAAATCGGAATGAATGGCAGCCCCGCGCATCTCATAAGAGCAACGCGATTTGGCAGATGTGATTCCTGCACCCGCAACCGAGGGTTAATGGGGTTTTTTTTTTTTTTGTTTGTTTTTTGTAGATTTAATGAGGGTCAAACTGCCATTTTGATAATTGTAAACTAAATACAGAAAAAGAAGAAAAAACACTGAGTTCTTCTTCTTTCTTCTTCTTTCTTCTTCTTTCTTCTTCTTTCTTCTTCTTTCTCCTTCTTTCTCCTTCTTTCTCCTTTCTTTCTCCTTCTTTCTTTCTCCTTTCTTTCTCCTTCTTTCTTTCTCCTTCTTTCTTTCTCCTTCTTTCTCTCTCCTTCTTTCTCTCTCCTTCTTTCTCTCTCCTTCTTTCTCTCTCCTTCTTTCTCTCTCCTTCTTTCTCTCTCCTTCTTTCTTTCTCCTTCTTTCTTTCTCCTTCTTCCACAAACCTGTGTCATCTTCCTCCAATTGACTAACCAATAATATTTACAAATACAGACGATCTGTATTTTTAGAGCCTGGACTTAAATTTTTTTTCCTCTTTTTTTAGATCTTCAAAAAAAAAAAAAAGACCACTGCTAAATAATCTGCCCATAGATAATTCTAAATGAAATACTGAAAAAAAAACTTATAATTGAACTTTATTTTTAAATAATTTTGGGCTTTCTTTCTATTTTTGTTTAAAAACTTGTCTATATTTTTAGACAATATTGGTTAGTCAGTTGGGAAAAAAAATGTATTTTTTTTTTTTCAAAACAAATCAAAAAAATAAAAATCGTGCCAAAGGATGTTAAATGTTTTCTTTAAAAATACAGTATTTAATCTCTTTTCAGCTACTATTCCGAGACTGTGCTTGACTATCTAACACAGAAAAAACAAATTTTTTGGGTGGGGTTTTTTTATCTATAATCTGTATTTTTTCACTAGTTTCTGGACCTAATTTTGTTTCCTTTTTGTCTGAAGATCCAATAAAGACCAGTAAATCTGTCGTTCTTGATAACAATTCAGCTAATAGGAAATGTAAATGCAAACTGTTTTAGCATTAATAAAATACTGATGCATTTTTTTTTTTTTTAAGAGAACACTATTTGTGAGTCATAAAGGATTCAAATTAACAGTTATTTTTCTTATCTGCATTATTTTACAGTTTTGTTTTTTCTGTGTATACAGTTTACAGGGGACAGGAAATCTAATGTTGAGTATTTTTTTTTTTTTTTACACAATGTTAAATGGAGATTACCAATTAAAAAAATGTTTTTGCAAAAAATAAAGAAGTTGTTTTTTGGCCAGCAAACAGCTCAGATATTGGAGATGTCGTTACGCCCGGCGGAAGCCCGGGGCTTACTCGAATTTACACGCTTATTCTTGTCAACATGTAGGCCGTCCCTTTCCACATAAAGCAGCGTCTTCAAAGGAGAAGACCAGGCTTCTTTCATTCTTGAAACTGTGTGATACATTTTATTGGAGTGATATGAAAATAATACAGGACTATAAAAGACACTTGTTGAGAGGTGTTATATGGCTCCGACCTCTGCAGGAGTTGTGTATGCTCAGCAGTAATTTTACCCTGTGGCCCCGTAAACAGGTGTTGTGCTTAATTAATTAAAGCATTTGTTTTCTTTACCCCGCCATACGCACGATCGTAACTATTTCACTATATGTTATTTTAAGAATAAAATGACAGTAATATAAAATATACACTCACCGGCCACTTTATTAGGTACACCTTGCTAGTACCGGGTTGGACCCCTTTTGCCTTCATATTTGGTGGCAGAGATACAACAAGGTGGTGGAAACATTTCCTCAGATTTTGCCCCATAGTGACATGATGGCATCACCCAGATGAGATGTGGTGAGTGTGGAGTACAGGGACCTCATTGTGCAGTGGTGAGATGATTGGAGCTTTGTGACATGGTGTATTATCCTGCTGGAAGGAGCCATCAGAAGATGGGGACACTGTAGTTATAAAGGGATGGACATGGTCAGCAACAATACTCAGGGAGGCCGTGCTGTGTAATCGATGCTCAGTTGGTACTAAGGGGCCCAAAGTGTGCCAAGAAAATATCCCCCACACCATTACACCCCCAGCCTGAACCGGTGATACAAGGCAGGATGGATCCATGCTTTCATGTTGTTTACATCAAATTCTGACCCGACCAATTGAATGTCGCAGCTGAAATCCAGACTTATCAGACCAGGCAACGTTTTTCCAATCTTCTATTGTCCAATTTTGGTGATCCTGTGCTAATTGTAGCCTCAGTTTCCTGTTCTTAGCTGGCATTAGTGGCACCTAGTGTGGTCTTCTGCTGCTGTAGCCCATCTGCTTCAAGGTTGGATGTGTTGTGGGTTCAGAGATGGTATTCTGCATACCTTGGGTGTAATGAGTGGATATTTGAGTTACTGTTGCCTTTCTATGATCTGGAACCAGTCTGTCCATTCTCCTCTGACCTCTGATATAAACAAGGCATTTTTGTCCACACAACTGCCACTCACTGGATATTTTCTCTTTTTCGGACCATTCTCTGTAAACCCGAGAGATGGTTGTGTGTGATAATCCCAGTAGATCAGCAGTTTTTGAAATGCTCAGACCAGCTCCCGTCTGGCACCAACAACCACGCCACGTTCAAAGTCACTTAAATCCCCTTTCTTCCCCATTCTAATGCTCGGTTTGAACTTTAGTTATTGGCTCCCACTGCTGTCAATCAAAGTCAGTGAGCCAATGAGGAGAAAAAGGGGGCGGGGCCAGGCAGCAACTCCGTGTCTGAATGGATACAGGGAGCAGCAGCTCGGCTCGGGTGCCCCCATAGCAAGCTTTTTGCTGTGGGGGGCACTGAACGGGAGGGAGGGGCCAGTGAGGGACTCGAGAAGAGGAGGATTGGGGCTGCTCTGTGCAAAACCACTACACAGGGCAGGTAAGTATAACATGTTTGTTATTTTTAACAAAAAAAAAAAAAAAACACAAGACTTTAATATCACTTTAATATCTAAACTCAAGGACAAAACTAGTATAATGCAACACACCAATCCTGATGTAGTTTTCTTTTTCAAATTTTCTGTTAGTACTGAAAACTACCTCCAGTATCAATGTTATTTGGTCTTGCCAGTTCTCTTCTGTGAATTAGAGTACCTTACCCCTTATTAATGGAGAAGAGTAGGTGTTAGTACAAATCAGGAGAACAGCCTAGGGCATTGGTCTCTGCACTGCGGCCCAGGGGCTGGTTGCAGGCCTTTGCTTGCTTTTATCCAGCCCTTGGGGGCACTATTTTATTCACTGTCACCAATGAAGGGGCAGAGTTCCTCCCAATGACACCAATCACGAGGCACAATTTCTACCAATGACACCAGCAATGGGGCACAGTTCCTCCCAATGTCACCAATGGGGCCCAATGACACCAATTATGGGGCACAATTCTTCCCAATTACACCAACAATGGGGCCCAATGACACCAAGGATGGGGCACAATTCTTCCCAATGACACCAACAATGGGGCACAGTTCGTCCCAATGTCACCGATGGGCCCAATGACACTATGCGGCACAATTCTTCCCAATTACACCAACAATGGGGCCCAATGACACTAAGGATGGGGCACAATTCTTCTTAATGGCATAATTCCTATCGAGAACACCAACTATGGGGTGCAGTTCTTTTCGCTGACCCCAAAGATGGGACATTGTTTACTCCAACTGATGCTGGGACATTTTCTACTCCTGAAATGGCCAAGTCCGGCCCCCCTTAAACCTGAAGGACAGTAAACTGGCCCTTTGCTTAGAAAGTTTGGAGACCCCTGGCCTAGGGTGACCACGCACCTCTATAAATACAGTACAGATAGTGAAGGTTATCACCCTGGGGTAGGAAGTGTTACTGGCAGGATCACTAGGTGAAAAAAACTAAAAGAAAACTAATGCAGCCACACATCTAAGGACTGGTAATCTTTATTATATTCCATTTTTGTTCTTGGGTTTAGATACACTTTAAGGACTGCTGAAACTGATTGTAACAAACAACACAGGAATCTCCTTGTATCGCTTGCAAAGACGTAGCGTGTAGCCTGCTTGAAACGGTTGTTCATGGTTGTTGTAGAGATCTCCTCCTATATTCAGCCAAAGAAAACCTCCATCGTTGCAGTTGGAATAGAGGAGAGTGGAGATGCTTGCCAGGCGCAGGGTGCTGAGATAGGACTGTATTTGTCTTGTAATTATAGATATTGCAGCTGTGCCCACATAGGGAAGACCTGTGTTCTGTGTGTCCGACACATTCTAGGCCCGGGCCCCGAATACCAGAGAGAAACCCTAGAACAGGGACATGCTGTGATAACACATAGCTGTGAGAACACCAACTCTTCCTGAACAGCTTGTTTAGTAAATTCTGCCTGTCGCCTATAGACACGGAGCCTTGATAAAAAAACGGGTGGAAAGCAAAATAGCGAGGGCCTGGTGCAGCAAGCTTTGATATTCAGCTTTGAAGGTGCTGGAAATGTGGTCTCTGGAAACTGCCTGCTATGAGCAAGTTTTTATAAAAAAACCTACCTTGCATGCAGGCTTCTTGAAAAACCCATAAATAAATTAGAGTGTTCTATCTCTTTCGGGAAAGATTAAGGGGGTGTGCCCTACTCTGATTAATTCACAGAAAGGTGTGTGTGTGTTCTATCTGACTTATTCAGCAGGAGGAGGATGTGTCCTACACTACTTCATTTACAAGAAGAAAGTGTGCCTTACATTCAAAGGTGGAGAAACGTCTTTTTCTCCTACTGTGTCCTCTAACTTATTCAGAGAGAGCACTGTGTCCTCTGATCACTTAGAGCAGGGGTCTCCAAACTTTCAAAGCAAGGGGCTAATTTACTGCCCTTCAGGCTTTAGGGGGGGGCAGACTGTGGCCAGTGGGAGTAGAAAATGCCCCGGCATCAGTGTCCCATCATTGATTGTAATAGGAGGAATAGTGCCCCATTGTTGATATCAATGAGAAGAATAGTGCCCAGTTGATGGGTGTCAGTAGGGGGAATGGTGCCCCACCGTTGGTGAAATATGGCCCAAGGGCCAGATAAAGGCAAGCAATGGGCCACATCCGGCCCCCCGGGCCACAGTTTGGAGACCACTGACTTAGAGGAAGGGCTGTGTCCTCTTATGGCTCATTCAGGGGTAGAAATGTGTCCTCCTTTGACTCATTGAGAAAAAGGAGTGTATCTTACTCTTGACTCATTGAACGTGAAGGGTGTGTCCTCCTCTGACTCATTGAGGGGTAGAGGTGTGTCCTCCTCTGACTCATTTATGGGAAGATGGAGGAGTGTGTCCTCATTGAGGAGTGTGCCTTACTCTTGACTTATTTGGAGGGAGGGGTGTGTCATTCTTTGATCATTCATAGAGAGAGGTGTGTCCTCTGACTCATTGAGGGGAGAGGTGTGTCTTCCTCTGGTTCAATGAGAGGTAGGAGTTTGTCCTCATTGAGGAGTGTGCTCTACTCTTGACTTTTTTCAGAGAGAAGGGTGTGTCATTCTTTGATCATTCAGAGAGAGAGGTGTGTCTTCCTTTTGACTTGTTGAAAGGGATAGGTGTGTCCTCCTCTGACTTATTGAGGGGTGAGGTCGGTCCTCCTCTTACTAATTGAGAGGGAGGAGTGTGTCCTCATTGAGAAGTGTGCCCTGAGCTTAACTTTTTCATAGAGAAGGGTCTGTCATTCTCTGATCATTCAGAGAGAGGTGTATCGTTTTCTGACTTATTGAGGGGGTGAGATGTGTCCTCCTCTTGTTATTTGAGAGGGAGGAGTGTTTCCTCATTGAGAGGTGTGCCCTACTCTTATTCGGAGGGAGGGTGTGTGTCATTTGATCATTTAGAGAGAGATATGTTTCTTCCTTTTGACTCGTTGAAAGGGATAGGTGTGTTTTCCTCTGACTTATTGAGGGGGTGAGGTGTGTCCTCCTCTTACTAATTGAGATGGAGGAGTGTTTCCTCATTGAGAGGTGTGCCCTACTCTTATTCGGAGGGAGAGGTGTGTCATTCTCTGATCATACAGAGAAATAGGTGTGCCCTCCTCTTAATGAGAGAGTGTATCTTACTCTTGACTCATTCAGAAAGAGGGGTGTGTCCCCATTGAGGAGTGTGCCTTAGAAAATTGAAGAAAACAGCTGAACGGCTGCACGCCGAATAACACCTAATTATTCGTGGCAAAACAGTGTAGAAGATCCAAATTTTCTTACATCATGGTGATGAAAGGTACAGACAGGCTAACGCGTTTCACATCAATATAGATGCTTAATCATAGCAGAGTGTGCCCTACTCTTGACTCATTCAGAGGGAGGGGTGTGTCATTCTCTGACTATTCAGAGAGGTGTGTCCTCAGACTTATTAAGAGGGAGGGTTGTGTCCTCTGACTCATTCAGAAAGAGAAATGTGTCCTGCTCTGACTCATTGAGAGGGAGGGGTGTGTCCTCATTGAGAAGTGTGCCCTACTGTTGACTTATTCAAAGAGAGGGGTGTATCATTCTCTGATCATTCAGAGAGAGGGGTGTCCTCTGAATCATTGAAAAAGGTGTGTGTCTTATGCTTGACTCAGTCAGAGAGAGGGGTGTGTCCTCATTGAGGAGTGTGCCCCTATTCTGATTTGCAGGCAGGGGTGTGTCATTCTCTAAATATTCAGAGAGAGCTGTGTCCTCCTCTGACTCATTCAGAAAGAGAGGTGTGTCCAACTGACTCATTGAGATGAAGGGCTTTGTCTTCTGACTTATTCCGAAAGAGAGGTGCGTCCTTACTCATTTCGTAAGAGAGGTGCGTCCTTACTCATTCCGTAAGAGAGGTGCGTCCTTACTCATTCCGAAAGAGAAGTGCGTCCTTACTCATTCCGAAAGAGAGGTGTGTCCTGACTCATTCTGAAGGAGAGGTGTGTTCTGAATCATTCCAAAAGAGAGGTGTGTCCTGACTCATTCTGAAGGAGAGGTGTGTTCTGAATCATTCCAAAAGAGAGGTGTGTCCTACTGACTCATTGAGAGTAAGGGCTGTGTCCTCTGACTCATTCAGAAATAGAGGTGTGTCCTACTGACTCGTTCAGAAATAGAGGTGTGTCCTACTGACTCGTTCCGAAAGAGAGGTGTGTCCTGACTCATTCCGAAAGAGAGGTGTGTCGTCCTGACTCATTCCAAAAGAGAGGTGTGTCCTACTGACTCATTGAGATGAAGGGCTGTGTCCTCTGACTCACTCCGAAAGAGAGGTGCGTCCTTACTCATTCCGAAAGAAAGGTTTGTCCTGACTTATTCTGAAAGAGAGGTGTGTCCTGACTCATCTAGAAAGAGAGGTGTGTCCTGACTCATCTAGAAAGAGAGGTGTGTTCTACTGACTCATTGAGAGGCAGGGCTGTGTCCTCTGACTCGTTCAGAAATAGAGGTGTGTCCTACTGACTCGTTCCGAAAGAGAGGTGTGTGTGGTATGACGCATTCCAAAAGAGTGGTGTGTACTGACTCATTCCGAAAGAGAGGTGTGTCGTCCTGACTCATTCCAAAAGAGGAGTGTGTCCTACTGACTCATTGAGATGAAGGGCTGTGTCCTCCTGACTCACTCCGAAAGAGAGGTGTGTCCTTCTGACTCATTCCGAAAGAGAGGTGTGTCCTGACTCATTCCAAAAGAGGGGTGTGTCCTACTGACTCATTGAGAGGAAGGGCTTTGTCCTCTGACTCATTCCAAAAGAGAGCTGTGTCCTACTGACTCATTCCGAAAGAGAGGTGTGTCCTGACTCATCCAGAAATAGAGGTGTGTTAGGGTGTGTCCTCCTCTGACTCATTGAGAAGTTAGGGTGTGTCCTCCTCTGACTCATTGAGAAGTTAGGGTGTGTTCTCCACTGACGCATTGGGCAGGAGAAGTGTGTCCTTCTGACTTATTCAGTTGTCTATATTTAGAACATCAGCTGCACAGGGCACATACTTCTGCACCTGGCAGATAGTAAATATTAATGTGCAGTATTTACCAGATTAAAAATAAAAGTGCGTTAATACATTGTTTTTTTTTTTTTTTGCACTGAACATAATAAATAAAAATACTTGTTGGTCTTTTTCAAAAGATTCCCGTCTATATTCAGTAAACGCCAGCAAGTTTTGGAAGCCCCCAACCCCTCCTCCCCCTTTGTTTCTCTACCATTTACAGTAAATGGAGTTTATTATTTTACAAATCCTCCAGCGCTGGTGAATCATGCCTGCTTCAATATCTGCTGAATGATACACAAGCGCCCCCTCGTCCCCGGGCCACAATGGCCTCCGTTGTAGATGAAAGGCTGGCGGTGGGAGACCCTTGGCCGCATTGTTGGGCTTGTGTAGAAGCCGTTGTGTGTTTCTGCTCTTTCTACGATGTCCTCGATGTCTCAGCAATACATGAATCTGAGATCACACAGCCCACTGGCTTGATGTTTATGTACCTTCCGCCACAAAGGCCTGCTTATTGGCGCAGATGAAACAATTGTCTTTCTTCTCCTTGGAGTCACAATGCTCTCGCTGTCCGCGGCCCGTAGGTGTCTGTACACAGGGGCTGTCTGTCATACAAAACAGTTGACTTTAGTAAAAAATAAATAAAAAAAGCCGGTCTGCAAAGATCAGACTTGTTTTGCAAGAGATTGCTGGAGCCAGGGTCAGGACTGTCCTGACCAGACACCCTTAAAGCTCTGCTCCGGCCTGGGAACAAACGATGCCCCCCCCACCTCCATAAAAAAAAAAAAGTCACCATCTAAATCAGGGGTAGGCAACCTGGGGCCCATCAGCTGTTGCAGAACTACCACTCCCATCATGCCTCTGGGAGTAATTGTAACTGCCAGCCTTGCAATGCCTCACGGGAAATGCAGTTCAAAAACTGGAGGGCCCCAGGTTGCCTACCCCTGATCTAAATGCTCCTCTTGACCTCCGGAAGATTTACCCTCCTTCATGACCAGGCCATTTTTGCGATACGGCACTGCGTTACTTTAACTGACTACTGCGCGGTCGTGCGACACTGTACCCAAAATAAAAATTTGTAGTTTTTTTCCCCACAAATAGAGCTTTCTTTTTTTGTGGTATTTGATCACCTCTGCGTTTTTTTTTGTTTTTTTTATTTTTTTGTTTTTTTTGTGCTATAAACAAAAAAAACAATTTTGGAAAAAGTGTTTTTTTTTTTTTTTTTTTACTTTCTGCTGTATGTAAATCATGTCCAATTAAAAAAATAAATAAACAAAATCAAATTTCTTGATAAATTTAGGCCAATATGTATTCTGCTACATATTTTTAGTAAAAAAAAAAATCCCCATAAGTGTATCTTGATTGGCTTGCGCAAAAGTTATAGCGTCTACAAACTATGGGGTATACAGCGGGTAAAATAAGTATTGAACACGTCACCATTTTTCTAGGTAAATATATTTCTAAAGGTGCTATTGACATGAAATTTTTTACCACATGGTAACAACCCATGCAATCCTTGCATACAAAGATACCAAAACAAATAAGTTCAGAAATGAAGTTATGTGTAAGAAAATGGAAGGACACAGGGAAAAAGTACTGAACACATGAAGAAAGGGAGGTGCAAAAAGGCATGGAAAGCCAAGACACCAGCTGAAATCTATCAGTAATTAGACAGCAATCCGGCCCCTTGTCAGTGCAAATTAATATCAGCCGGTTCAGTCTCAACTGATGGCCTTTAAAAAGGGGTCTCATTACCAAGGTGTCACACAAGAAACATCTCAAGATGGGTAAAAGCAAAGAGCTCTCTCAAGACCTTTGCAACCTTATTGTTGCAAAACATACTAATGGCATTGGTTGCAGAAGGATTTCTAAACTTCTAAATCTTCCAGTGAGCACTTTTGGGGCCATAATCCGGAAGTGGAAAGAACATAATTTCACTATAAATTGGCCATGACCAGGTGCTCCTCAAAAGATTTCTGACAGAGGAGTGAAAAGAATTATCAGAAGAGTTGTCCACGAGCCAAAGACCACTTGTGGAGAGCTTCAGAAAGACCTGGAATTAGCAGGTACAATTGTTTCAAAGAAAACAATAAGTAATGTGCTCACCCGCCATGGCCTGTATCAACGCTTCAACAACAGATTGAAGCTCATTTAAAGTTTGCTGCACATTTAGAAAAGCCTGTGAAATACGGGGAGAATATAGTCTGGTCAGATGAGACCAAAATTGAACTCTTTGGGTGCCATAATACACACCATGTTTGGAGGTTAAATGGCACATCACCCCTAAAACACCCCCTTATCAACAATGAAGTTTGGAGGTGGGAAACATCATGGTGCGGGGCTGTTTTTCAGCATACGGTACTGGCAAACTTCATATCGTTGAAGGAAGGATGAATGGAAAAATGTACCAAGACATTCTTGATAAAAATCTGCTGCCATCTACCAGGATGATGAAGAAGAAACGAGGGAGGACATTTCAGCAAGACAATCATCCCAAACACAAAGCCAAGGAAACTCTCAATTGGTTTCAAAGAAAGAAAATAAAGATTCTAGAATGGCCCAGCCAATCACCTGACTTGAATCCAATAGAAAATCTATGGGAAGAACTAAAGATCAGAGTTCATAGAAGAGGCCCACAGAACCTTCAAGAGTTGAAGACTGTGTAGAAGAATGGGTCAAAATCACACCTGAGCAACACATGCAACTCCTTTCTCCATAGAGGAGGCGTCTTGAAGCCGTCATTGCCAACAAAGGATTTTGTACCAAGTATTAAATACATTTTAGTTAGCGTGTTCACTACTTTTTCCCTGTATCATTACATTTTATTACACGTCACTTCACACCTAAAGAGGTGGTGCTGGGATCTGTTGCCATAGCAGAAAGAGTACAAGCTGGACACTGTTATTTTGCTACACAACCAAGGGGCCTTGGGTTCCTGCCTGTAATGGGCCTTTGACTTTATTCTGAGTCCCTGTCAGATCTTCACACAGTGTCCAGCTAGGTTCTGCAAGCAAGTGAGTGCTGGAAGAAAAAGTGGAGCTGTATATATAGAGACTGTATATAGGAAGAGTTGGCCCCTGAAGTTTTACTAAAATTTAAATGGGCATCCCATAACCTCCCATCCCTATCCAAGTTCTTACCCCCAATATATAACAAAAACAAAGTCACGGACTGTTCTCTGTCTTTGGAATCCCTGTGAAAATTCGGTGTGCCTGGTTGTGCAAGGTGGGGGAGATCCCTGTTTAACTGCGGCTCCTTAGGGGGTGCACCACAAAAATATTATATGTATGAAATATTATTTATTACAAAATAATAAAAGCCCAGTTGTAAAACTGTAAAAACAAAAACCTCTGCAATACTCTTATCCCAAGGCATCCTGGACACCACCCCCTGGAGTGCGTCATGACTAGAGATGATGAAAATTGAGATTTTTCATTTTCTTAAAACATCTGTGAAAGTCGGGAGATTTCAGTAAAATTTAGCCCTTTTGTAAAAATGCAATGGAACTGGTGGAGAAGGTAAAATTAGGGTGTTTTTTTTTTTTTTTTTTGTTAAAGGATGCATTAGGCTGTAAATGACCCCGAGGGGGTTGGAAGCTCCTTTCAACTATTTTGGACCTGTTCTTGTGCCAAAAACAGCCCTCATTAACTTCTTTATCTTAACAGAAAAACAGAGAAATAAAAAAATTGTATTGTATTTTATCTCATTACATTTACAATATCAGTCAACAATATTCTGTTGTATTTTTATATATTTATAATATAATATATATTACAGTATAATTTATTTTAATTTATATATATATATATATTTTTTTTTTCACGAGCAATATATAATTTATTTATAGTTGTAGCCCTGATGAAGGGGGATCAAATAAACACAAAAAAAAAACAAAAAATGGAAGAAATAACAATTGCCAAAACACTACAAACCCATTTA
This sequence comes from Lithobates septentrionalis, assembly GCA_037952835.1. NCBI lineage: Eukaryota > Metazoa > Chordata > Amphibia > Anura > Ranidae > Lithobates > Lithobates septentrionalis. The sequence goes on from JBBDGP010000844.1 coordinate 64,577, forward strand.
AATTCTGCATTATGGCAACGCATGTAAAAATTGTTACTGCATTGCAGGCCCGTTCATTTTGAAGGCAATACGCCTGCGTTGTAGTGTGTCACATTGCTTGGTGGTACGTTGCGTTATAAAATAAAGGGGCACGTCCAATTTTCAATAGAGTGCATTGGCAGCCAATTCATTTTAATGGGCAGCCTTAATGTAACACACTTTACCCGTATGTAACCCAAAACAATTAAAATACAAACTAGACATGTGCAGAACGAAAACATTGGTTTTGTTCCATTTCGGATCAATTAGTTAAGTTACTAATTTTGTTTTGTTGCATTTGTAAAGAAATTCATTTCTTTTATTCGTTTTTGACTAGATTTAAATTTTCCCAAATGGTTTAGAAGTATTCAGTTCAAATTTTGATTAGAAAATATCGAATCGATTTTTAAATTCATTGTGAAGAATAGCTGGTTCTATTCTATTACAGTGAGGGAAAAAAATATTTGGTCCCCTGCTGATTTTGTACATTTGCCCACTGACAATGAAATGATCGGTCTATAATTTTAATGGTCGGTTTATTTTACCAGTGAGAGACAGATTAACAACAAAAATATCCAGAAAAAAACGCATTTCAAAAAAGTTATAAATTGATTTGCATTTTAATGAGTGAAATAAGTATTTGACCCCTTCGCAAAACATGACTTAGTACTTGTTAGCAAAACCCTTGTTGGTAATCAAAGAGATCAGATGATTTTTGTAGTTGGCCACTAGGTTTGCACACATCTCAGGAGGGATTTTGTCCCACTCCTCTGTGTAGATCCTCTCCAAGTCATTAAGGTTTTGAGGCTGACGCTTGGTAACTTGAACCTTCAGCTCCCTCCACATATTTTTCTATGGGATCAAGGTCTGGAGACTGGCTGGACCTAGATGTGCTTCTTCTTAAGACACTCCTTTGTTGCCTTGGCCATGTGTTTTGGGTCATTGTCATGCTGGATTACCCATCCACAACCCATTTTCAATGCCCTGGATGAGGGAAGGAGGTTCTCACCCAAGATTTGATGGTACATTGCCCCGTCCATCGTCCCTTTGATGCGGTAAAGTTGTCCTGTTCCCTTAGCAGAATGTTTACATCTCCATGATTGATGGTGGGGATGGTGTCCTTGGGGTCATAGGCACTATTCCTCCGTCTCCAAACACGACCGGTCGAGTTGATGCCAAAGAGCTTGATTTTGGTTTCCTCTGACCACAACTCTTTCACCCAGTTCTCCTCTGAATCATTCAGATGTTCATTAGCAAACTTCAGACGGGCCTGTACATGTGCTTTCTTGAGCAGGGGGACCTTGTGGGCGCTGCAGGATTTCAGTCCTTCACGGCGTAGTGTGTTACCAATCGTTTTCTTGGTGACTATGGTCCCAGCTGCCTTGAGATCATTGACAAGATTCCCCTGCGTAGTTCTGGGCTGATTCCTCACCGTTCTCATGATCACTGAAACTCCACGAGGTGAGATCTTCCATGGAGCCCCAGACTGACGGAGACTGAGAGTTTTGTGTTTCTTCCATTTGCGAATAATCGCACCAAAAGTTGTCACCCTCTCACCAAGCTGCATTATTTTCTATTCTATTCTATTCTTTTATCTTTCTGTTATACTCTATTCTATTGCTTTATTTTCGATTCTGTTCTGTTTTACGCCATTCTTTTCTATTATATTATATTCTGTTTTATTCTATTCTTTTTGGAATTCGAATTTCAGAAGACACCTATATTCTTTCTGTTTTAATCTATTCTTTTCTATTCTAATCTTTTTGAAATTCAGAAGATGGCTATATTCTAACACTAATACACATCAGTAATCAGTACTAGTCAGCAACATGGTTATATTTCAAATTTGTTTTTAAATTTGATTTCATTTTAGAATTCAATTAGAATTTTGGACGAAATTCAATTTCGTTATTTTGGATTTAGTTTAAATTCATTACTATTGTAATTTGGAAAATAAGATACATCTGAATCTCACAATAATGAAAAATTTTGTACAAATTTTGATTTGAAACTAAATACACCTGTGTCAGTCAGATCAGCATGGGTGCAAAGATAGACAGGTTTGGCTTGTCAGGCTCCAGTAGGCTTCAACAAAATGGCGGCAGTCTGCATACAGACACCAACTCCCTGTTCCATTTTTAGCATAAAGTCCTTTAATACACCACAAAGACGTGCCGTATTTATCGGCGTATAACACGCACCCCAAGTTTAGGAGGGAATTTTAAGGAAAAAAACTTTTAGGAGTAAAGTTTAAGGAAGAAAAACTTACATTAAAATGCCCATCAATGCAGCGTTATCGGTGTCCATCTGCAGCCTTGTCAGTGTCAGTGCAACCTTGCCCCAGTGCAGCCTTTTCAGTGCAGCTTTGCCCCAGTGCAGCCTTGTCAGTGCAGCCATGTCAGTGCAGCCTTGCCCCAGTGCTCGCCGCGATCGCCGCCGACATACACAGCTGTGTGTAAATTCAAATATGGCGCCGAGACTGCAGTGACTCGGCGGAGCGGAGATACACATACCCGAGAGTCCTCGGCTTTTTTCGGCGCCGCTCACAGTCACGCCCAGTCCCGCCCTATGATGGACATAACACAGGTCCAATGGCGGGACTGGGCGGGACTGTGAGCGGCGCCGAAAAAAGCCGATGACTCTCGGGTATGTGTATCTCCGCTCCGCCGAGTCCCTGCAGTCTCGGCGCCATATTTGAATTTACACACAGTTCTGTATGTCGGCGGCAAACGCCGCGATAGCTCCGATCCGAGCAAAATTGGCGGGGATCGGCCTATAACACGCACCCGCGATTTTCCCCAGGGGAAAAAAGTGCGTGTTACAGTGGCTTGCGAAAGTATTCGGCCCCCTTGAACTTTTCAACCTTTTGCCACATTTGAGGCTTCAAACATAAAGATATAAAATTTTTATTTTTTGTGAAGAATCACCAACAAGTGAGACAGAATTGTGAAGTGGAACGAAATCTTTTGGATTTTTGAAACTTTTTTAACTAATAAAAAAATGAAAAGTGGGGCGTGCAAAATTATTCGGCCCCCTTGCGTTAATACTTTGTAGAGCCACCTTTTGCTGCGATTACAGCTGCAAGTCGCTTGGGGTATGTCTCTATCAGTTTTGCACATCAAGAGACTGAAATTCTTGCCCATTCTTCCTTGCAAAACAGCTCGAGCTCAGTGAGGTTGGATGGAGAGCGTTTGTGAACAGCAGTTTTCAGCTCTTTCCACAGATTCTCGATTGGATTCAGGTCTGGACTTTGACTTGGCCATTCTAACACCTGGATACGTTTATTTGTGAACCATTCCTTTGTAGATTTTGCTGTATGTTTGGGATCATTGTCTTGTTGGAAGATAAATCTCCATCCCAGTTTCAGGTCTTTTGCAGACTCCAACAGGTTTTCATCCAGAATGGTCCTGTATTTGGCTGCATCCATCTTCCCCTCAATTTTAACCATCTTCCCTGTCCCTGCTGAAGAAAAGCAGGCCCAAACCAAGATGCTGCCACCACCATGTTTGACAGTGGGGATGGTGTGTTGAGTGTGATGAGCTGTGTTGCTTTTACGCCAAACATATCGTTTTGCATTGTGGCCAAAAAGTTTGATTTTGGTTTCATCGGACCAGAGCACCTTCTTCCACATGTTTGGTGTGTCTCCCAGGTGGCTTGTGGCAAACTTTAGACGAGACTTTTTATGGATATCTTTGAGAAATGGCTTTCTTCTTGCCACTCTTCCATAAAGGCCAGATTTGTGCAGTGTACGACTGATTGTTGTCCTATGGACAGACTCTCCCACCTCAGCTGTAGTTCTCTGCAGTTCATCCAGAGTGATCATGGGCCTCTTGGCTGCATCTCTGATCAGTCTTCTCCTTGTCTGAGCTGAAAGTTTAGAGGGACAGCCAGGTCTTGGTAGATTTGCAGTGGTCTGATACTCCTTCCATTTCAAAATGATCGCTTGCACAGTGCTCCTTGGGATGTTTAAAGCTTGGGAAATCTTTTTGTATCCAAATCCGGCTTTAAACTTCTCCACAACAGTATTACGGACCTGCCTGGTGTGTTCCTTGGTCTTCATGATGCTCTCTGCGCTTTCAACAGAACCCTGAGACTATCACAAAGCAGGTGCATTTATACAGAGACTTGATTACACACAGGTGGATTCTATTTATCACTATCAGTCATTTAGGACAACATTGGATCATTCAGAGATCCTCGCTGAACTTCTGGAGTGAGTTTCCTGCACTGAAAGTAAAGGGGCCGAATAATTTTGCATGCACCACTTTTCAGTTTTTTAATTGCTAAAAAAGTTTAAAATATCCAATAGATTTCGTTCCGCTTCACAATTGTGTCCCACTTGTTGGTGATTCTTCACAAAAAATTAAAATTTTATATCTTTATGTTTGAAGCCTGAAATGTGGCAAAAGGTTGAAAAGTTCAAGGGGGCCGAATACTTTCGCAAGCCACTGTATATGCCGATAAATACGGTAAATGGGCAAAAAATAAAAATGTAAAACAATAAAAACAGTGTAGCGATTCCCAAAACATCCAATACCTTGCACTTATTATAAGTTTACATAATTCTTGGGAAAAAAAAATGTATTTATTTTTTTAACTACCATAAATACACCCCTAAATAAATTTTGCATAAACAGGCCAATGAGAGTTTCCAACTTGGGCAAATCAATTTTGCAGTGCTCTGCATTCATGGTAAAGTGTTGCAGAAGATGGTGCTGTCGTTTATAACCTTGCACCACTCTTGCCATCATCAAAGGCCACCCAGTGCCAGAGGAGAGGCAAAGGGAACCCTGTGCGTCACATGACTGGCCAGAAGACATCTGGTAAGAAAAAAAAAAAAATTACACTAAAAATAAAAAACAGTATACACTATATTATCAAAAGTATTGGGACACCTGCCTTTACACGCACATGAACTTTAATGGCATCCCAGTCTTATGCTGGCCATACACTATACAGAAAATCGGCCGAACCCCTTTTCGAAAAACGAACGTTCGACCGTGACCGCAAACGATCTTGCCATCATATAATGACCGATAATCTGTTCAGTGGACATGAATAAATAATTTTGTGTTCGTTTTTTTACATATACCTAGTGCAGAAAGTTCGGACGGGAAACACATTAACCTTGCAATTTATCGTACGTTCGGCAGAAATTTACCAAACTTCCCGTTCGTTTTTTTACCACAAAAACGTCACAAAGATTATCGATTTGTGCCCACTAACTTGCCGAAAAACGAACGAAGTGTCCATTCGAACGATTTTTCGGCCGATTTTCTGTATAGTGTATGGCCAGCATTAGTCCATAGGGTTTAATATTGAGTTGGCCCCGCCCTTTGCAGCTATAACAGCTTCAACTCTTCTGGGAAGGCCGTCCACAAGGTTTAGGAGTGTGTCTATGGGAACGTTTGACCATTCTTCCAGAAGCGCATTTGTGAGGTCAGGCACTGATGTGGACGAGAAGGCCTGGCTCACAGTCTCCGCTCTAATTCATCCCAAAGGTGTTCTATCGGGTTGAGGTCAGGACTCTGTGCAGGCCAGTCAGGTTCCTCCACCCCAAATGCACTCATCCATGTCTTTATGGACCTTGCTTTGTGCACTGGTCCAAATCATTTGGTGGAGGGGGGATTATGGTGTGGGGTTGTTTTTCAGGGGTTGGGCTTGGCCCCTTAGTTCCAGTGAAGGAAACTCTTAAGGCATCAGCATACCAAGATATTTTGGACAATTTGATGCTCCCAACTTTGTGGGAACGGTTTGGGGATGGCCCCTTCTTGTTCCAACAAGACTGAGCACCAGTGCACAAAGCAAGGTCCATAAAGACATGGATGAGCGAGTTTGGGGTGGAGGAACTTGACTGGCCTGTCCTGACCTCAACCTGATAGAACACCTTTGGGATGAATTAGAGATGAGACTGCGAGCCAGGCCTTCTTGTACAACATCAGTGCCTGACCTCACAAATGCACTTCTGGAAGAATGGTCAAACATTCCCATAGACACACTCCTAAACCTTGTGGGCAGCCTTCCCAGAAGAGCTGAAGCTGTTATAGCTGCAAAGGGTGGACCAACTCAATATTGAACCCTATGGACTAAGACTGGGATGCCATTAAAATTCATGTGCGTCCAAAGGCAGGCATCCCAATACTTTTGGTAATATAGGGTATATGGGCCTCCATGGGGGGGAGTAGCTAGAATTGGGCTTTAAGGGTTTGAAGAGAGGTTGTCCCCTTTAAATTTAAGGTGAGAGTGCAATTAAAAATAATCCATCTACAAAAAAAAATCCTTACCTTACCTTATCCTTTTTTTTTGGGTGAACTAGATTGACTTGTGTCTTTTTTCAACCTAACTATGTAACTATATAGGATGTCTCCAATTTACAAGCCAACCTAAATGCACTAATTGGGCAACTAAGTGGCAAATGAGGTTTACTGTTGATAAATGTAAAGTTATGCTCTTGGGGGCTAAGAATATGCATGGATCATACATACTAGGGGGAGAACAACTGGGGGAATCCATTGTGGAGAAGGATCTGGATGTTCTGGTAGATCATAAGCTTAATAATAACATGCAATGCCAAGCTGCGGTTTCCAAAGCGAGCAAAGTCCTTTCTTGTATTAGGAGAGGTATGGACTTCAGAGAGAGATATAATTTTGCCCCTGTACAAATCATTAGTAAGACCTCATCTGGAATACGCAGTTCAGTTTTGGGCTCCAGTTCTCAAAAAGGATAATCGGGGAACTGGAGAAAGTGCAGAGAAGGGCAACCAAACGGATAAGAGGCATGGAGGAGCTCAGCTATGAGGAAAGATTAGAGCAGTGATGGTGAACCTTGGCGCCCCAGATGTTTTGGAACTACATTTCCCATGATGCTCATGCACTCTGCAGTGTAGATGAGCATCATGGGAAATGTAGTTCCAAAACATCTGGGGTGCCAAGGTTCTCCATCACTGTATTAGAGGAACTGAATTTATTAACTCTTGAGAAGAGGAGATTAAGGGGGGATATGATCACCATGTATAAATACATACAGTAAGTGGTCCATATAGTGAACTTGGTGTTGAGTTATTCACTTTAAGGTCATCGCAAAGGACAAGGGGGCACCCTTTACGTATAGAGGAAAAAATATTTCATCTCCAAATACGGAAAGGTTTCTTCACAGTACACACGATCAGAATTTCCGTCAGAAAAAAATTTGGATGGTTTTTCCGACGGAATTCCGCTCAAGCTTGCCTTGCATACACACGGCCACACAAAAGTTCTCTGAACTTTCGACCGCCAAGAACGCGGTGTGACGTACAACACTACGACGAGCCGAGAAAAATGAAGTTCAATGCTTCCGAGCATGCGTCGAATTGTTTCCGAGCATGCGTGATTTTTTTTTTTTTTTTTTTGCGCGTCCGAATTGCATACAGATGAACGCATTTTCGGATAGGAACTTTTTCCGACCGAAAAATAGAGAACCTGCTCTCAATCTTTTGCTGGCTGGAATTCCGCCAGCAAAAGTACGATGGAGCATACACACGGTCGGAATTTCTGACCATAAAGCTCTCATCTGACTTTTGCTGGCGGAATTTCCGACCGTGTGTACGGGGCATAAGAGCTGTGAAAATGTGGAATGGACTCCCTCCGGAGGTGGTTCTGGCCAATTCAGTAGATTGCTTTAAAAAAAAGGCCTGGATTCTTTCCTAAATTTACATAATTTAATTGGGTACTAAAATTTATAGGTAAAGCTGATCCAGGGAAAATCCGATTGCCCCTCGGGGGTTCAGGAAGGATTTTCTCCCCCTGCTGGAGCAAATTGGATCATGCTCTGCTGGGGTTTTTTGCCTTCCTCTGGATCAACTGTGGGTGAAGGATTGTGTATATGGGATTGTATTTTTTTTTTTTGGTTGAACTAGATGGACTTGTGTCTTTTTTTTTCAACCTGACTAACTATGTAACAAACAGCGATGGTTTCCTAATGCTCAGGACATTATGTGGAACATTATACTGTCAAAATGTACAGGGCTGTTTTATTAGCACCAGCTACGCTATATGCAGTCTGTGACCTTTCCGTATTACATGTGACCCACAAGGTCAAGCGTGAAGATTCAGCGGCTGACAACTGACACTCCAGTTAGTGTAGCTAGGGCCTCACTCAGCAAGCAACTTACTAAGCTCCCGTATAGTGTATCACACAGCCATGTTTGCAAAAACTAATTAACGGAGTATGCAAACATTTGCTTACTCTCTGTAAACTTGTTAAAGTGTACATCGCATAGCACGGGGCTTTACTATAATCTTCTCTGCAAGAGCAGGTGTATCAAAGTTACGTGAGCGCCGGCCTTCATGGCCTTCATGGGCTTGGGTAATATTCAAGAGGAACTCCAAGGCCAAAAATTTTTTTTTGTAGAATTTAGGATAAAGCATGAGAGCCTGTGGATGGATTTTAATGCTTACAAGAAAAAAAATAAATAAAAGCACAACAAGTCCAGAAATCTCTTATTAATTGCAATATTCCTAGGGAAATCCAACACGTTTCAGGCAAATAAAAAGGCCCCCCTTCATCAGGGCTAGAACTATAAATAAATTGTATTGTAATCTATATTATATTATAAATATATAAAAATACAATGAACAGAATATTGTCGACTGATATTGTAAATGTAATGAGATCAAATACAATACAAATCAATTATACAATATAGTAAAAACATTTTGACGGGCAGCTGCAGCGTAAGCCGTGTGTCATTTCTAAAGATTCATTGGTAAATCTTTCCCAAAACGATATACACTATATTGTCAAAAGAGAGGTGGTTTACAAAGGAAAGCTAGGAAGGACGATATTCTTCAGGTCAGCTCGTAGGAAGTGGTAAGGATGCTGCATTTCTGGCAGGATCAACAGGTATTTTCTGTACTTGCTAAAAATTTTCCTAGCTTTAAAAAGAAAGCAAATTATTGCAGCCACCACATCCAAGAACTGTGATTTATTATATTTTTGTTCTTTGGTTTAGTTATGCTTTACGTGCAGGCACCTCGAGGTACATGCACTATACTACCAAAAGTATTGGGACGCCTGCCTTTACACGCACATGCACTTTATTGGCATCCCAGTCTTATGCCCCGTACACACGGTCGGATTTTCCGACGGAAAATGTGTGATAGGACCTTGTTGTCGGAAATTCGGACCGTGTGTGGGCTCCATCACACATTTTCCATCGGAATTTCCGACACACAAAGTTTGAGAGCAGGCTATAAAATTTTCCGACTACAAAATCCGTTGTCGGAAATTCCGATCGTGTGTACACAAATCCGACGCACAAAGTGCCACGCATGCTCAGAATAGATTAAGAGACGAAAGCTATTGGCCACTGCCCCGTTTATAGTCCCGACGTACGTGTTTTACGTCACCGCGTTCAGAACGATCGGATTTTCCGACAACTTTGTGTGACCGCGTGTATGCAAGACAAGTTTGAGCCAACATCCGTCAGAAAAAATCCATTGATTTTGTTGTCGGAATGTCCAATCAATGTCCGACCGTGTGTACGGGGCATTAGTCCGTAGGGTTCAGTATTGAGTTGGCCCACCCTTTGCAGCTATAATGGGTTCAACTCTTCTGGGAAGGTCGTCCACAAGGTTTAGGAGTGTGTCTATGGGAATGTTTGACCATTCTTCCAGAAGTGCATTTGTGAGGTCAGGGACTGATGTTGGATGAGAAGGCCTGGCTCGCAGTCTCCGCTCCAATTCATCCCAAAGGTGTTCTATCGGGTTGAGGTCAGGACTCTGTGCAGGCCAGTCAAGTTCCTCCACCTCAAACAAGCTCATCCATGTCTTTATGGACCTTGCTTTGTGCACTGGTCAAAATCATTTGGTGGAGGGGGGATTATGGTGTGAGGTTGTTTTTCACGGATTGGGCTTTACCCCTTAGTTCTGTTTAAATAACAGACGTGTTATACTTACCTCCACTATGCAGTTGGTTTTGCACAGAGCAGCCTGGATTCTCCTCTTCTTGGATGCCTCTTTGCTGCTCCTGCTGCTCTTTGCTGCTCCTGGCCCCTCCCTCCTGTCGAGTGCCCCCACAGCAAGCAGCTTGCTATGGGGACACCCGGGCCGAGCTACAGCTCTGCATGTCCATTCAGACACAGAGCTTCTGTTCGGCCCAGCCCGGCCCCTCTCTCCCCTGATTGGCTAACTGGCTTTGATTCACAGCTGTGGGAGCCAATGGCGCAGCTGCTGTGTCTCAGCCAACCAGGAGGGAGAGTCCCGGATGGCCGAGGGATTTGTGGACATCGCTGGACAGAGAGGGGGCTCAGGTAAGTATTAGGGGGTGCTGGAGAGGCCCATTCCTGTTCCAACATGACTGCGTGTAAAGGCAGCTGTCCCAATGCTTTTGATAATATAGTATGATTTATATATATCTCCTATGTGGTTTCTGCATATCCCCACCTACTGTCTATAGACATCTTTATATATATATATATATATATATATATATATATATATATATATATATATATATATATATATATATATATATATATGCATTAGAATACTACTCACAATAGTATTCACGGGCCGACTTTGGATAGACACTTTGCCTTGTGGTCATACAACATACAATTTTTGTACTAAATCTAAATTGAATATCTGTTTCCTTATGTATTAGCCCTGAAGAAGGGGAAGACAATTCCCCCAAAACGCATTGGCTCTGCTACTACTCTACTACTATAATAAACCATCAAGTGAGGCGATCTTTTGTTACCAGGCGCTCCTTCATACTCACCAAAGCAGCAGTCTGGAATCCTGTATTTTACACAAGAACCTATTATTGTCAGCAATATAATATGATGAATGGTTGAGTACCTTCTCTGGCAGCCCCGTGCCACAGCCAAGGTTGGCTAAACTGGGTTCTGGCCCAGGGGTCTAGGCTCACCTGCTGGTTGCTGGTTGCTGCCTGCCTGTTCCCGGACTGTCCGGCAGGCCTCAGTGACAGCACACAGTCTGGGCTAAGGGCTCACTTGATCTGGCTGATCAGTGTCCATCAATACAGCCTCACCAATGCAGCCTCATAAGTGCCCATCAGCTCAGCCTCACCAGTGCCCATCAATGCAGCCTGATCTGTGCCCATCAGCCCAGCCTTAACTGTGCTCTTCAATGCAGCCTGATTAGTGCCCATCAGCTCAGCCTCACCAGTGCCCATCAGCGCAGCATCACCAGTGCATGGGGAGAGGAGAGCCGCTGGTATACACAGAGCGGGGATCTCCTGCTTACCCGGCATGCACGCTGTCACACTAAGTCCCGCCTTCTGGGCCTGCTCCTATGACGGACATCACGCATCCCAGCACTGGACCAGTGTGACATCCATCATAGAAGTTTGTCCAGGAGGCGGGACTTCGTATGACACTGTGGCCGCACTAGGTAAGCGGGAAGTCCCCGCTCTGTGTAATTCGGCGGCGCTCGCCCCCTCCCTTCAGAGGCAGCCCATGCACCCGCCCAGGATCGGCCCTGCAAAGCGGGCCACCCGGAAATCTCCCACTATCCTGGTAGGCCAGTCCGGCCCTTTATTAATAGCCCCAAGTTCCCGGCCAACCCCAGGTCTTGGGACTCTGGGCTAATAATTGTCAATGACTAATACGAGACCCAGGGCCTTTTGGGGGCTCACTCGTGGCTATAGCCCGGGTCGTCCCCCCTCCCGACACCACTGTAATACACCTCTCTCCTTGTTTTTGACACCACCACTACCACCCTCAATTATGGACTGGATCTTCCTCTAGCCAAGGTCATCAGGACCGAGGAACCCTTGAAATAACTTTCCGGTCTGAAGGAAACCCCTGCTCATAACAGATAGCTAAAGACATCCCTAGTTTTGACAGGTATCCAGCTCCCACTTCCGCTCTGGGCCGCCTAGGCAGCCCCTCCCTCCCTGCAATTTTCTGGGACACGTCACAGGTCCCAGAAGATTGCCCGGTCATTCAGGACGCGCAGTGCACACCTGGCTGTGAAGCCGCAAGGTGTCACAGCCGGGCGCCCACAGTATTGATGTCGGCGCCGCGGAGAGGCGGGGGAGAGAACCGAGGCTTCAGGCGGCCGCATCACTGGACCGTGGGACAGGTGAGTGTGTTTATTAAAAGTCAGCAGCTACACTCCTCCCCCTTAGAACACAATCTCATACCTCACAACTTTTTGAGATGGGAATGAGGGACACCTATCAGCAAAAGTATGCAGGCATAGGACACGCCCCTTGCCACGCCCCCTTAAAGGAGCATTGTACAAAAAAACAGATTGGTTAAACCCACAAGTCCTTTTTTTTACCACTACTATTCCTTTATATTGGCTTTTAGAATTTACAAATGCAGCAATTTACAAATCAGATGAATGGTTTAGCACTGGGAAACACTTTTTGCTAGATAGAAAGTGCATTTTATATACAACTATATAGATCAGACCAAAATGAGGGACAAATCAGGGGGAAAGAGGGACAGAGGGACATTACTCCAAATCAGAGACAGTGGGAGCTATGCAATCTCACTTCAGGGCTGCCAGAAAGCATTAGGAATACAATCACCTTGCTCTTTTAGTGATTTGCACTTCTCAGTACCTTAACAGGTCACAGTCAGTAACTGCAGAGGCACCAGGATTTACATGACTGTGTCTGAGCTGGCTCTCTTTCCAGGAAGTAAATGGTGACCATGGATGATGCATAAACAAAGATAGCGCCGCCCTTCTGGAGGGAAAAGTAGAAGAAGGCATTATCAACCATGATTAGTACTCTGATCTCTATGGGAGGTAATAATTACCTAAATGACATTATTGGGCAATCATATCCCAAAAATTACTATCAGGGGTTGAGGTTTCAAAAACATCTTTAGTTGGAACAGATCTGATCTGTCATGTGTGTACAGAAGAAGACTATTGAAGTTACCACACAAAATATACAACAGGGGAAGGAGAGATATCACTGCCGTGCGATATAATAATTTACAGTGCCTTGAAAAAGTATTCATACCCCTTGAAATTTTCCAGATTTTTCATGTTACAACCAAAAACGTAAATGTGTTTTATCAGGATTTTATGTGATAGACCAACACAAAGTGGCACATCATTGTGAAGTGGAAGGAAAATGATAAATGGTTTTCAATTTTTTTTACAAATAAATATGTGAAAAGTGTGGGGGGGGCATTTGTACTCAGCCCCTCTGAGTCAATACTTTGTAGAACTGCCTTTCTCTGCAATTACAGCTGCAACTCTCTTTGGGGATGTCTCTACCAGCTTTGCACATCTAGGAGAGGGACGCTTTTTGCTCATTCCTCTTTGTAAAATATCTCAAGGACTTTGATTGGGCCATTCTAACACATGAATAAGCTTTGAGCTAAACCATTCCATTGTAGCTCTGGCTGTATGTTTAGGGTCGTTGTCCTGCTGGAAGGTGAACCTCCTCCCCAGTATCAAGTCTTTTGCAGACTCTAATGCCGCGTACACACGAGCGGACTTTACAGCAGACTTTGCCCGGCGGACTTTTCGACGTACTTTACGACGGACTTTCTAAATGAACGGACTTGCCTACACACAATCCACCAAAGTCCGTCGAATTCGTACGTGATGACGTACGACCGGACTAAAACAAGGAAGTTCATAGCCAGTAGCCAATAGCTGCCCTAGCGTGGCTTTTTGTCCGTCGAACTAGCATACAGACGAGCAGACTTTTCGACCGGACTCGAGTTCGACGGATTGATTTAAAACATGTTTCAAATCTAAGTCCGTCCAACTTTTGAGAAAACAAAGTCCGCTGGAGCCCACACACATCGAATTGTCCGACGAAATCCGGTCCGCCGGGCAAAGTCTGCCGTAAAGTCCGACCGTGTGTACGCGGCATAACAGGTTTTTTTCTAAGATTGTCCTGTAATTGGCTCCATTCATTTTCCCATCAACTCTGACCATCTTCCCTGTCCCTGCTGAAGAAAGGAATCCCCACAGCATAATGCTTCCACCACCATGTTTCACGGTGGGGATGGTGTGCTCAGGGTGATGTGCAGTGTACGTTTTCTGCCACACATAGCATTTTGCTTTTAGAGTAATAAGTTCAATTTTGGTCTCATCTGACCAGAGCACCTTCTTCCACATGTTTGCTGTGTCCTCCACATGGCTTCTTGCAAACTGCAAACAGGACTTCTTATGGCTTTCTTTCAACAATGACTTTCTTCTTGCCACTCTTCCATAAAAGGTCAGATTTGTGGAGAACACGACTAATAGTTGTCCTGTGGACAGATTCTCCCACCTGAGCTGTGGATCTCTGCAGCTCCTCCAGAGTTACCGTGGCATTTTGATATATTTTTAATTATTTAATAATGGTGTCCCTTGGCTTCCAGATGTTATGTAAGAGGGTACAGGAGCTGCCAATCTCGAAATGTGTTATTTACATTGAGATTATCTGCCTGAGTCGGGTGTAAAGTTTAAATTAGATTCAAGAAACTGAATCTCGGGCTGCACCTGCCCCTTCCAGGACTGGTATTCCACCAGCAGATTGACTTACAAGTATTTTAACTTCTCTTTAAAGATGATCGAGGCAGATGCGGTTTTATGTCGCAGCAATCATCCTCGTATTTTTTTTTTCCTCCTCCTTCTCAGATCCGTTTGATATAAAATATGGGTGAGGGAAATTTGTCATTACAATCCAGGGCGACATATGGGCATTAAGTGTTGTTAATGGAGAAAGTGCTCAATACACGGATAACATTGACACTATGAAGGTATTCTGCCTGGAGTCAGGACATTGCAGGAGAGCCTCAGAGGGCACAAGACTCACTGCAAGAAACACTGGCCAATTAGAAATCAGCCCTTACATACTGTGTATGTGTTTATACTGTATGTACAATATATATATATAATATATACACTGTATTAATACCTATAATTCAAAAATAAATGACTAAATATATTTGTATTGTATATATATATATATATATATATATATATATATACACACACACACACACACACACACATAATATTACATATTATATTAGCATTATATATATATAATATAGATAGATAGATAGATAGATAGATAGATAGATAGATAGATAGATAGATAGATAGATAGATAGATAGATAGATAGATAGATAGATAGATAGATAGATAGATAGATAGATAGATAGATATACACAGTTGGGAAAATTATTTGATCCCCTGCAGATTTTGCAAGTTTGCCCAATTACAAAGAAATTAAGGGTCTATAATTTTTTATCATATCTTTTTAAATGATAGAGACTTAATATCAATCAAAAAGCCAGAAAAAAAACACAAAAAAGAAATGTTATAAATCAAGTTGCAGTTCAGTGAGTAAAAACAAAATATTTGATCCCCAAGCAAAACATGACTTAGTACTTGGTGGAGAAACCCTTGTTGGCAGCACAGAGGTCAGACGTTTCTTGTAGTTGGTGACCAGGTTTGCACACATCTCAGGAGGGATTTTGGTCCACTTTTCTTTACAGATCCTCTCTAAGGCTTGAAATCACATCTATGCATGTTGCTTTTGAGCGTTTCTGCAGTGTTTTTTGTGATGCTTGCCACGTTTTTGAGCAGCGTTTTTGCGTTATTTATTTTTTTTTACAGTTTTTTTTATACTGTATACAATAAAAAAAAAAAACGCCAAAAACGCAAAACGCGTCAAAAACGCAGCAAAAACGCTGTAAAAGCGCTGCAAAAACGCTGTACTTGCGTTTTTGATGCTGGTCCATTGAATTCTATTACATGCAAAACGCTGCATTTTGCATGAAAAAAAGTCCCTGACACTTTCCAAAAACGCATAGGTACAAAAATGCATTGATGTGAACATGTTCCATAGGAACCCATGTTAAAAAATTCCCATGCATTTCTGCAAAATGCAAAATGCATCAAAAAACGTGTTAGTGTGAATGGAGCCTAAATCCTTAAGGTTTCTTGGCTGTCTCTTGGCAACACAAAGTTTCAGCTCCCGCCATAGATTTTTTTATAGGATTAAAGCAGGGGTGTCAAACTCAATTTCATCGCGGGCCGCATTAGCTGTGCGGTTGCCCTCAAAGGGCCGATTGTATCTGGGTCGCACTACGTACAGAGTGCAGAATTCAGGATTACGTTAGGATTATGCTACATGCAGAGAGCAGGGTTGAGCCATGCGCTACATACAGAGAGCACAGTTTCAAGGGTGCGCTACGTTCAGAGTGCAGGGGTTCAGGATTATGTCAGGATTATGCTACATACAGAGTTCAGGGTTCAGCAGTGCGGTGCATACAGAGAGCAGGGTTCAGCAGTGCGCTACATACAGAGAGCAGGGTTCAGGGGTGCATTACGTACAGAGTGCACAGATTCAGGGGTGCAATACTTACAGAGTGCAGAGGTTCAGAGGTGCGCTACAAACAGAATGCAGGGGTTCAGGGGTGCACTATGTACAGAGTGAAGGGGTTCAGAGGTGCGCTACGTACAGAGTGCAGGGGTTCAGAGGTGCGCTAGGTACAGAGTGCAGGGGTTCAGAGGTGCGCTACGTACAGAGTGCAGGGGTTCAGAGGTGCGCTATGTACAGAGTGCAGGGGTTCAGAGGTGCGCTACGTACAGAGTGCAGGGGTTCAGAGGTGCGCTACATACAGAGTGCAGGGGTTCAGAAGTGCGCTACATACAGAGTGCAGGGGTTCAGAGGTGCGCTACGAACAGAGTGCAGGGGTTCAGAGGTGCGCTACGAACAGAGTGCAGGGGTTCAGAGGTGCGCTACGAACAGAGTGCAGGGGTTCAGAGGTGCGCTACGTACAGAGTGCAGGGGTTCAGAGGTGCGCTACGAACAGAGTGCAGGGGTTCAAAGTTGCGCTACGTACAGAGTGCAGGGGTTCAGAGGTGCGCTACGTACAGAGTGCAGGGGTTCAGAGGTGCGCTACGTACAGAGTGCAGGGGTTCAGAGGTGCGCTACGTACAGAGTGCAGGGGTTCAGAGGTGCGCTATGTACAGAGTGCAGGGGTTCAGAGGTGCGCTACGTACAGAGTGCAGGGGTTCAGAGGTGCGCTACGTACGGAGTGCAGGGGTTCAGAGGTGCGCTACGTACAGAGTGCAGGGGTTCAGAGGTGCGCTACGTACAGAGTGCAGGGGTTCAGAAGTGCGCTACATACAGAGTGCAGGGGTTCAGAGGTACGCTACATACAGAGTGCAGGGGTTCAGAAGTGCGCTACAGAGTGCAGGGGTTCAGAGGTGCGCTATGAACTGAGTGCAGGGGTTCAGAGGTGCGCTACGTACAGAGTGCAGGGGTTCAGAGGTACCCTACGTACAGAGTGCAGGGGTTCAGAGGTGCGCTACGTACAGAGTGCAGGGGTTCAGAGGTGCGCTACATACAGAGTGCAGGGGTTCAGAAGTGCGCTACATACAGAGTGCAGGGGTTCAGAAGTGCGCTACATACAGAGTGCAGGGGTTCAGAGGTGCGCTACATACAGAGTGCAGGGGTTCAGAGGTGCGCTACGAACAGAGTGCAGGGGTTCAGAGGTGCGCTACGAACAGAGTGCAGGGGTTCAGAGGTGCGCTACGAACAGAGTGCAGGGGTTCAGAGGTGCGCTACGTACAGAGTGCAGGGGTTCAGAGGTGCGTTAAGTACAGAGTGCAGGGATTCAGAGGCGCGCTACGTACAGAGTGCAGGGGTTCAGAGGCGCGCTACGTACAGAGTGCAGGGGTTCAGAGGTGCGCTACATACAGAGTGCAGGGGTTCAGGGGTGCGCTACGTACAGAGTGCACAGATTCAGGGGTGCAATATGTACAGAGTGCACAGATCAAGAGGTGCGATATGTAAAGAGTGCAGGGGTTCAGGGGTGTGCTGTAACATCTCATTTCAACCCCTCCTTCTGGGTTCTGATCTCTGCACCCAGCACTTTGCCCCCATCCCCCCACCTCTAAACACATCTTCCTACACACCTCCACAGCCCTCCTCCCCCCTTCCACCTTCCACAACAAACCTCACATCTTTAGTCTCTCCTACCTGATGGCATTTGCAAGAATGCTTTCATGGCCACTAAGTCCTCAAAAGCCCGCCCTCAAGATACAGCTGCTGGATGTATATTAGAAAACACAGCTGCCGCAGCCATCAGGTGCCTCTGCCACTGACAGGCTTTGCCGGACCAACAGCGCATGCGCTCAGCTACACACACACAAACGGCGCCACTGGGGAGACTGAGAAGGAGAGCGCAGGAGAGCGTGTTTACTCCTGTTGCCAAGGAGACCTGTTCCGTCAGAGCGGAAAGCAGCTGGTGATTACAGGAGGTGGCGGCCGCTGTGCGGGCCACACGACATGGCCTGGCGGGCCAGATTCGGCCCGCGGCCTTGTGTTTGCCACCTGTGGATTAAAGTGATTGTAAAGTCTCGTTTTTTTTTCGTCAAAAATAACAAACATGTCATGCTTACCTGCTCTGTTGCAGTGGATTTGCACAGAGCAGCCCTGATCCTTCTCTTCTCTGGTCCCTCTCTGGCTCTCCTGGCCCCTCCCTCCTGATGAGTGCCCCCGCAGCAAGCAGCTTGCTATGGGGACACCCGAGCCGAGCTGCAGCTCCGTGTAGCCATTCATACACGGAGCTGTGGCCTGGCCCCGCACCCTTTCTTTCCTCATTGGCTGACTGACTTTGATTGACAGCAGCGGGAGCCAATGGTGCCACGATGCTGTTTCAGCCAATGAGGAGGGGAGTTGCGGGAAGCGGAGCCAATCCTACAACATCGCTAGACAGAGATGGGGCTCAGCTAAGTATTAGAGTGGCTGAGGAGGGCTGCTGCACACAGAAGGCTTTTTATCTTAATGTATAGAATGCATTAAGATGAAAAACCTT
Source organism: Lithobates septentrionalis (assembly GCA_037952835.1). Classification (NCBI taxonomy): domain Eukaryota; kingdom Metazoa; phylum Chordata; class Amphibia; order Anura; family Ranidae; genus Lithobates; species Lithobates septentrionalis. The sequence goes on from JBBDGP010000844.1 coordinate 83,395, forward strand.
CTGCCTTTACAACCAATTTAAAGTCTGGAGACTGACTAGGCCACTTAATGACCTTAATGTCCTTCTTCTTGAGCCACTCCTTAGTTGCCTTGGCAGTATGTTTTGGGTCATTGTCATGCTAGAAGACCCATCCACGACATATCTTCAGTGTTCTGGCTCAGGGAAGAAGGTTCTTAACCCAAATTTTACAATACATGGCCCCGTCCATGGGCCCCTCAACATGGCAAATTCGGCCTGTACCTTTAGCAAAGAAACAGCCCCAAAGCATCATGTTTCCACTTCTGTGCTTGACTGTAGGGATGGCTTTCTTAGGGTCATAATCAGTATTTTTCTTCCTCCAAACGCCTAGCCAGTCTCCAGACCTTAATCCTATTGTCAGGAAAGGCACACCAATCTCAAAATGGCGGCCACCGAAGTTCCCCTGTACTGCATGTCCCACTAAGAAGGGCTGCGCAGCACGCTTGTGTGCACCGATGTACATGTGCATGCGCGTGCGTGCTAATACTGAACCGGATGCCAACAAGTGTGTGTGTGTGGGTGCATGCGCGCGCACCCTGTGACAGTTCTTGGCGCCAAACAGACTATTTAAACTGACTCATTCCCCAGGATCAGTGCTGTCAGGTCTACAGCGTTTGCTGTGATTTCTGATATCCGTTTGCCTGTACCTGTTCCAGTTGACCTACCCGCAGAGGCGGCTCTCTAATTAGGCAAATTAGGCGGTCGCCTAAGGCCTCGCGCTCACAGGGGCCTCACGGCTGCCTAATTTGCCAAATTAAAGAGCTGCCTGTACCGGCAACCGGGATCCCCCCACCCCCGCCATCAGCACAATGGTGAGTCCTCTCACCGCTACATGGAGAGGTAGCGGGTTGCTACCAGATGATCGGAGCTCACGTACAGCTCCGGATCTCAGTCAAAGCCAGCGCTGACACTTGCCCTTTCCTCTCCCTTCCCTCACAAGCAGGAGAGGAGAGAGAGCTGCTTCTACTGCTGTTCCTCCTCATGTACCCATCGGGACCAGTAGGGGGCCCCCATGAGAAACTGTGCTGGAGATGAAGCCAGTGCCGGACCAAGTTCCGAACTTCCGGCACTGTGCTCCACTCAACAAGGATTCCTCTCAGCTGTGCCAGTCTGTGGTCATCGATCTCTGGTCCCTCCACCCAGCGCCTTTCTCCCCGCCCGCCTCGATGACCCCTTTTTCATCTGGATTGCCGCTGTATACACACACACACACTGAGGAAAAATCTGTAGAACGCTCCGCCTCTCAACTCCGCCCCCCAACTTCGGCTCTCACACCTTGCTTGCAGCAGTACCCGATTCCCGCTGATAAGGTAACATAAATGGAGATCCTAAAGAGGGCAGGGGGCGCTGCTATAAGGGGGGTCTCTGATCTCTGGAGTTATCTAAGGAAGGGGGCACTGATATTAGGGGACTGTGAGCTAATGGGGGTCTCTGGGAGGTACTCTAATGTAATAGGCATCCTTCTTTCATTCTGCTCCTCCTGTACTGTGTCCACTTATCCTCCCCCTGTGCTGTGCCCTCCTGCTCCCTCCTTTACTTTACTCTTTTGCCCTGTGCCCACTTACCCTCCCCCCGTACTGTACCCCCCTGCCCCGGTACTGTGCCCCCATACTGTACCTTCCTGCCCCAGTACTGTGCCCACTTACCCACCTCCTGTACCCTCCTGCCCCGATAGTGTGCCCACTTACCCTCCCCCCATACTATACCCTCCTGCCCCGGTACTGTGCCCACTTACACTCCTGCTGTACTGTACCCTCCTGCCCCAATACTGTGCCCACTTACCTCCATGCTCTCCTGCTCCCTGCTTTACTGTACCCTCTTGCCCCCTGTACTGTGCCCACTTACCCTCCCCATGTGCTGTGCCCTCCTACTCTCCCTGTACACTACCCTTCTGCCCCCTGTACTGTGCCCACTTACCCCCCTGTGTTTACCCCCCTGCCCACTTACCCTCCCCCTGTGCTGTGCCCTCCTGCTCCCTCCTTTACTGTACCCTCCTGCCCCCTGTACTGTGCCCACTTACCCCCCTGTGCTTTGCCCTCCTGCTCTCCCCTGTACTGTACCCTTCTGCCCCCTGCACTGTGCCCTCCTGCTCCCTCCTTTACTGTACTCTCCTGTCCTCTTGAACTGTGCCCACTTACCCCCCCCCGTGCTGTGCCCTCCGGCTCCCTCCTTTACTGTACCCTCCTGTCCCCTGTACGGTGCCCACTTACCCCCCCCCCCATGCTGTGCCCTCCTGCTCCCTCCTTTACTTACCCTTATGCCCCCTGTACTGTGCCCACTTACCCCCCGTGCTCTCCTGCTCCCTGCATTACTGTACCCTCTTGTCCCCTGTATTGTGCCCACTTACCCTCCCCCCGTGCTGTGCCCTCCTGCTCCCCCCTGTACTGTACCCTCCTGCTCCATCCCTGTGCCCTTCTGCTCCCTCCTTTACTATACCCTCCTGTCCCCTGTACTGTGCCCATTTACCCTCCCAAGCTGTGCCCTCCTGCTCCCTCCTTTACTGTACCCTCCTGTCCCCTGTACGGTGCCCACTTACCCCCCCTCCCCATGCTGTGCCCTCCTTCTCCCTCCTTTACTTACCCTCATGCCCCCTGTACTGTGCCCACTTACCCCCCGTGCTCTGCTGCTCCCTGCTTTACTGTACCCTCCTGTCCCCTGTACTGTGCCCACTTACCCTCCCCCTGTGCTTTGTCCTTCTGCTCCCACTGTACCCTCCTGCCCCCTGTTCTGTGCCCACTTACCCTCCCCCCCTGTACCCTCCTGCTCCCTCCCTGTGCTGTGCCCACTTACCGTTCCCCTGTGCTGTGCCCTCCTGCTCCCTCCTTTATTGTACCCTCCTGTCCCCTGTACTGTGCCCACTTACCCCCCATGCTGTGCCCTCCTGCCCCCTGTACTGTGCCCACTTACCCTCCCCCTGTGCTTTGCCCTCCTGCTCCCCCTGTACTGTACCCTCTTGCCCCCTGTTCTGTGCCCACGTACCCTACCCCCTGTGCTGTGCCCTCCTGCCCCATGTACTGTGCCCACTTACCCTCTCCCCCTGTGCTGCGCCCTCCTGCTCCCCCTGTACTGTACCCTCCTACCCCCAGTACTGTTCCCCATCTCTCTCCTTTAATAAACACTCCTGCCCCCTGTACTGTGCCCACTTGCCCTCCCCCGTGCTGTGCCCTCCTGCTTCCTCCTTTAATGTACACTCCTGCCCCATGTACTCTGCCCACGTACCCTCCACCTGTACTGAATCCTCCTTTTACAGCTAATTTTTATCGCTTGAATTATTTTTCCCATTATGGGTGTGAGGGGGCCTCGTGCCTAAGTTTTGCCTAAGGCCTCACAAAGCCTAAAGCCGCCTCTGCCTACCCGGCTTGTCCCAGACTATTCCTGCTATCTGCCTGCACCCGACCTCGGCTTGTCTTTGACTACGCTCCTGCCTGCTCCATCTGCTACCTTGCTGCCAGCCTGTTGCCGAACCTGCCTGCACCTAACTCTGCTCCTGTATCCACGTCTGTTCTGGACTCCTTTACCAGTGTCTCCAACCAGCCTGCATGCACCTGCCTGAGCTCCAGTCTCCAGCCTAACAGCTGTTCCTGGTCCTACCCCGGCTCTACCATCAGTTCCGGTTCAGCTCCACTGCTAGCAACTCTGCCAGGCACTCATGCGACTCTGCACTCCCGTGCATCCTGTTTACTCTACCAGGGGCCTCGAGTCAGAGGTGTAAGAGAAGCCTCCCTCTGCATATCAGACTCTACCACCAGGTACGTGACACCTATAGAAAATTTATGGAGGGAGCTGAAACTTCGAGTTGCCAAAAGACAACCAAGAAACCTGAAGGATTTAGAGAAGATCTGTAAAGAGGAGTGGACCAAAATCCCTTCTGAGATGTGTGCAAACCTGGTCACCAACTACAAGAAACATCTTACCTCTGTGCTTGCCAACAAGACTTTCTCCACAAAGTACTAAGTCATGTTTTGCTTGGGGATCGAATACTTTATTTATTTTTTTTTATTTAGAAAAAACACAAGACCCACAGGGCCAACAAAATGAAGATACAGAGGCATATTATAATCCATGAACACATATGATGATACACATCATAACAGTTTGTAATATTACCTAGGAAGAGTGCTTATTGACGGAGATTAGTTGTATCTCTAAAGTTTATAGCACGACATACATTTTGAGTACATAATTCCACTAGGCACAGTATGTACTCCACCACCCTATAGGAGAACGTCTGTATATGTGATGATAGCGTAAAGTACTATTCCGTGAATCTCGTCTCCAATGCCCTGTACACACGATAGGATTTTCCGACAACAAATGTTGGATGTGAGCTTGTGGGTTGGAAAGTCCGACCGTGTGTATGCTCCATAGAACATTTGTTGTCGGAATTTCTGCCAACAAATGTTTGAGAGCAGGTTCTCAAATTTTCCGACAAAACTTGTTTCGGAAATTCCGATCGTGTGTACATAAGTCCGATGCACAAAAGTCCACGCATGCTCGGAATCAAGCAGAAGAGCCGCACTGGCTATTGAACTTCATTTTTCTTGGCTCGAACTACGTGTTGTACGTCACCGCGTTCTTGACGTTCTGAATTTCCGACAACATTTGTGTGACCGTGTGTATGCAAGACAAGTTTGAGCCAACATCCTTCGGAAAAGAATACAAGTTTGAGCCAACATCCTTCGGAAAAAAATCCAGTTTTGTTGTCGGAAAAATCCTATCGTGTGTACAGGGCATTACAGTTTTCCTTGTTTCTTAAAACAATAAAACAGAAAGAAATAGCTATAGATAGCAAGCAAGGAAAGATGGGGAGAAGGATAGTCAGAAGTAGGGAGAAGGGGGGGGGGGGGTAATGGACCACGAACATGGATCCACAGAGTAGCTAAGTTATAGCATAATTCTGGGAATTTGTCACAAAGTGGAGATGCAAAGGGAGGTTTTGTAAGATTCAGATAGCTGTGTCGTTCCACCGGGAGGGCCTGGCCCCCATTGGAGTACACAAATAAATTCCATAGAGTCCAGGTTTTAGAGTATTGGTCCTGTCGATATCTGGCCGAGAGGATAAGGTCTTCCATTGTGTTTATGTCTGCGACCTTTCTAAGCCACATGCTGATGGTCGGTGGGTGTGAGGATTTCCAATGGAGGGGAATACATGATTTGGCAGTCTCTAGGAGGTGACGGATTACGGACCTCTTATAGATTTTATCCGGGATCGTGGAGGCATGGAGGAGAAAGAAGGCGGGATCGTCCGGGATGGGGCATTCCGGGATGTGGCGGACATTTGTCCAGAAGTCTGCTATTTTGTGACAGGCCCAGAAGATATGTAGGAGAGTTTCTCGGTCCCTTTGGCACTGCCAACATAAGTCGGGCATCGAGGGAAAGAATTTATGTAGTTGGGAAGGGGTTCTGTACCACCTCGACATAATTTTAAAGTTAGTTTCCTGAATTTTTGTACAGATAGAGGATTTGTGTATGAATCGAAGGATATGGTGTCGCTGACTCGGGTTAAATTTACGATTTAAATCCCGTTCCCACCCGATCAGGCCCGGAGGTTGGTAGTCAGCTGAGGGCGTATTCAACAGGTTAAAATAATAAAATATACAGCGCTGTCTAGAAGAAACTTACAGGGAAGACAAGACAACGGTCGCCTGTCTGCTGTGGACAGTAAAAATTTGACAAAAATAAGTAATAAAAAACGGTCTTGCTGCAGTTTAAAACGGGAGATACCCACAGTCAATAATAATATCAAAAAGCAAACCGCGCTAATGAGACCAATGTAATAGAGTATTAAATACCTTAAATATAGGGTTCAATTACCTAAATAAAATTGATATATTTGACAGTATTTATACCACTAAAATTATAAGAGATGATCACATCACAAAAAATGGAATAACAAGGAGGTTATTGGATGACAAGAGGAGGTAAGCGGATATTGTGATAAATCACATTATAGGAGAAGTCTCTTCTTCACACATATCAGTGACATCAAACTTGAAAAGCACCATAGAAAGTAGTGAGGTGAGATAGAAAAGTCCTTCCACCTGAAAAATCACAGCCTCTTACCAGCTGCCCTGATCTCTTATCAAGAGATCAATATCGCTTTTTAGCTTATGACCCAGCCACAGTCTTGGTAAACCGATAGAATGACACCTTTCCTCCTCTCCGGTAATTTCCAAAGTTTCTCCGGCTCGGCTCGGATGTCTTGTCAGATGTTATTCCGCTTTCGTTTTTCGTATTTTCTGTAAGTGCAACCATTTTATTACTATTAAAGGAATTTTACAGTTTTACACTATGTGAGTTTTCCTTTTCTCACTGGGGTGATGGCTGATTAAGAGAAACTTTGGAAATTACCGGAGAGGAGGAAAGGTGTCATTCTATTGGTTTACCAAGAGACTGTGGCTGAGTCATAAGCTAAAAAGTGATATTGATCTCTTGATAAGAGATCAGGGCAGCTGGTAAGAGGCTGTGATTTTTCAGGTGAAAGGACTTTTCTATCTCACCTCACTACTTTCTATGGTGCTTTTCAAGTTTGATGTCACTGATATGTGTGAAGAAGAGACTTCTCCTATAATGTGATTTATCACAATATCAGCTTACCTCCTCTTATCATCCAATAACCTCCTTGTTATTCCATGTTTTGTGATCATCTCTTATAATTTTAGTGGTATAAATACTGTCAAATATATCAATTTTATTTAGGTAATTGAACCCTATATTTAAGGTATTTAATACTCTATTACATTGGTCTCATTAGCGCGGTTTGCTTTTTGATGTAATCAACAGGTTGTAGGTGAGCGAGAGTGTGTATGGTAATACTCCAGTGTCTTAGCAGTATTCCTCTAAGGTAGTGAGGGGTTGGCTAGATTCTCTGGGAGGGGGTATGGACTGTAAAAACTGGTGGAGCTGAAGTGCTCTGAAAAAATCCAAGCGAAAAGGACCTTCCAGATTTGTGAGGTCTGATATGGAAATCCATTGTCCTGCGGCTCGGAAATGAGCGGCTTGGAAATAGCTGATCAAGTTCTGAAAGATCACATCATGAAGTCCTGGCGTGAACTTAGGGTTACCCAATATAGGGAACAAGGGCGAGTTTCGGGATGAGAGAGAGGCTTGAGTGAACATATTTGCACATATGCGCGTAGTGGGTCCAATGAAAGAAAGCCGTTTAATGTTGGTGGGTAGCGTTGCATAGCACCATGGTGCTCTATGGAGGGGTATTTCACTTTGGGTCTGTCCAATTGAGGCCATAGCTTGGCATCCCGATGTCGGCACCAGTCTATTAGCCTACCTAGGTGTGTTGCATGGTAGTAAGTGCGAATGTCCTGCATCGCTAAGCCACCGTGTTGTTTGGACAGAGAAAGTAATTGTCTGCTAAGTCGTGGTCGTTTGCGGGCCCAAATGAATTCTGTGAACAGTGAGTGTGTTAATTTAAAGTAACTCGCGGGGATATGAATAGGTAAGGCCTGGAAGAGATACAAAAATTTAGGGAGGATACTCATTTTTAATATGTTACAGTGGCCGAACCACGAGTGAAGACTGGTGTGCCATGTGTTAAGAAGGTGCTTAATCTTTTTCAGAAGAGGTGGGAAATTCAGGTTGAAAATTTTCAAAAACCTTGAGGGGATGAGCATGCCCAAGTATTTCAGAGCGGTGTCCGTTCATTTCAATTTAAAGCTCGCTTGGAGATGTATGAGTTGGGGCTGTGGTATACCAATCCCCATCGCTTATGATTTGGTAAAATACATTTTTAGATTGGAGTGGGCACAGTATATTTTGAATTTGTGTAGTAGGTTCGGGAGAGAGATGACTGGATTTGTAAGTGAAAACATCATATTGTCAGCATATGCTGATACTTTTTGTTGTGAGTTTCCTGCTTTGATACCCGTAATATCGGGATTTAGCCGCACATGACGCAGAAAGGTTTCCAAGGATATGGCAAAAAGAAGAGGCGACAGCGGGCATCCCTGTCTAGTCCCATTAGTAATCGTAAAGGGGTCAGATAGAATTCCATTAGCCCTGACCCTAGCTTATGGGCCAGAGTAAATGGAAGAAATCCAATTGTGCATATATGTCCCAATCCCGCATGTCGTAGGACCGAGAACATAAAAGGCCAGTGAACACGGTCAAAGGCCATTTCTGCGTCAGTCTCCAGAAACACACATAGAGTATTAGTGGTATTGACTATATGTGGTAGATTGAGGACTTTGGTTGTATTGTCCCTGGCTTCTCTGCATGGAACAAAACCTACTTGGTCCAGGTGGATCAGGTGAGTTAGATGTTGCTGTATTCTGGTTACAATGATTTTGGTGAATAATTTAAGGTCGGTATTCAATAGGGATATGGGCCGGTAGTTTCCACATAGAGTAGGGTCTTTTCCTTCTTTTGGGATCACTGAGATTTGGGCTTGTAGAGTAGATTCATGGAATGACTTCCCCTTTCCCAGGTCGTTAAACAGCTTGACCAGGTAGTTACCGAGAGGGGAGCAAGGTTTTGTAATATTGAATTGTAAAGCCGTCTGGCCCTAGCGCTTTCCCCACATTAGTGTTTCCTATGGCCATTTGGAGTTCAGATATGGTAATGGGGTCTTTCAGCAGTCTACTCGCATCAGTCGGTAGGGAAGGCTTCTGAGAGGAAGATACAGTATGTACTCCGATATTCGCCTCTGGGAGGGAGTTGTTTCCCGCAAATTATAGAGGGATTTATAGTACAGTTTGAATTCCCATGTGATGTGATGAGGTAGGGTGGTTTTGTGTCCAGCGGGGGATACAATGTGTGGTATTTAAGATGCTTGCTTCTGTGTGCGAAGGGACTGGGCCAATAGTCTACCCCATTTATTGCCCGACTCCTATAGTCGTTTGCGGCAGACTTGAAGTGCTGCCTTAGCTTTAAAGTGTAGAAGGTCAGTGATTTGTTTTCGGATAGAGTTAAGTTTTCTCTTCAAAGGTTGTGACAGGGCATGTTTATGACGTGCTTCTATGTCCTGTAACTCACGTAAAAGGAAATTCAATTGTGTTGCATGTTGGCGCTTGACCCTAGTCCCGTGCTTGATAAGTACCCCCCCCGGATCACCGTCTTGTGTGCTTCCCAAACTATGTCTCGTATCTTCTGTTGGGATCAGAGGAATGGTAAAGTCTCCCCCCCAGAATTTGCTGTCCTTCTGCAAACTCTAGGAATTTTTCAAGTTGCCGGACAGAGAAAGAGGTCCTGGTTGCTATTGGGGACATAAAAACTTGCTAGTGTCACCTTGACGCTGCCAATCATGCCTTTTAAAAATAAGGAGCGACCTTCAGGGTCCATCTTTGTGTCAATGTGTATCCAGGGTATCCGTGCTGATAGTAGGATGGATTCTCCCCGGGCCTTTGCTGGAATGGTATGTCGTGGGAAAGAATTTAATCCTGAGTATAGGCATTTTGTCATCTCTAAAATGTGTTTCCTGAACAAAGATGATGTGCATGTCATGTAGGAGCATCCGTCTTTTTTCAGGGGCGTTAAGTCCTTTCTCATTAAGTGAAATTATTCTGAGTTTGTCCATGTTTGTGGGGTATATTGAGGGGGTAAAAAAAACAAAAAAAAGGGGAAAAATAAGAAGGTGGTTGGCGCTTGCAATTCCAGGATCCCTGCAGTATACAAGGATGTGCCATGTCAGCAACAGCAGTGATTAAATGCCCCTCAGTGGTTCTTTCTACTCTGGATGCAGGGGACAGGCATACATCTGGGGGTCAGCAGGCAGTCAAGGAAGAGGAACGGGTGTGGGTCATTTCGCTCCCGGCCGCCATGCACAGTACAGGGAGCACCAACCAGTGTGGGGTGGCTAGAGAACCCCATCGGCCCAAGGGCATATTGGATCTATGGGCAGGAGCAGGGTCTGGGTATGGCCGACAAAAATAAAAGGGTGGGTGAAGTCATCCGATATGGGTCCCGCAGCGGAACTGCTGCAACCGTCAGGCAGGTAGCCGTTCTCCGGCCAGGCCGTTAGGAAGGGCAGAGGTGGTCAGGGGGTGAAACAGAACATGGCAGTTGGCTTAGGACTCACATGACCATTCCAAGGAAGGCGCCCAGGATCTTCTCCTGGTTCTCTGCGGATGGGCTTGCGGCAGGCCTCGGTGTGTGAAGAGGCCTGATCTGCCGATGGGGCGTGGGAGGAATTGGAGCCAACCTGGGACCTGTATTGGGTCTGATTCAAGGAAGGAGAAAAGAGCCAGCAGCTCTGCTGGCGTATGCAGGGTGAAGGAAACCCTCTCATTGCAGAACGTGACTGCCAGCGGGTAGCCCCAATGGTAGGTAAAGCCTCGTTTTTTTGCCAGCTTCAGGACCGGGTGTAAGAAGGCCCTGCGTTGAGTGTCTCCCTAGAGAGATCAGGCAGGATTTTAAATCGGGGCTCTGTTGTGGTCCACGTCTCCGTGTTCCCAGGCACTGCGCAGGATGTCCTCCTTCTGTGTGTAGTGGTGGAGTCTGCACACTACATCCAGTGGTCTGCCAGGATCTGAGGACCTAGAGCCCAGCGCTCTATGGACTCTGTCCAGCTCTAGCATTACGGGAGGAATCTCCAATACCTTGAGGAAAATCGCAGCAACCGTCTCCCCCAGATCTTCGGCACTCATGGCCTCCGGGGGAGCGCGGAGCTGCAGGTTGTTGCGGCGGCTTCGGTCCTCAATGTCCTCCAGGTGGAGCTGTAATGCAATGGTCGTTTCACAATGTGTGTCTAGTGATTGCTCCAAGACCACTACCCATTGTTCCAGATTGGAGAAAGAAGCTTCTCCTGCAGTTACTCTGTTCGCGAGCGTGTTAACATCATCTCTCACTTCCTGGATGTCCCGGCAGTGAGTTTCCTCCAGCTGGAGGATCAGGGCCTCAATGTCCGTCCTTGTAGGGAGGGCTTGTAATAAGGACCGAATGTCTTGGTCAAGTTTGGTTGCACCTGGTAGTTGTGGGGAGGTAGCCATCTTAGGTCGAAATGCCACGGTGTCTCTGAGAAACAGTCCAAAGAAGCAGAGGGACTGGGAGACGGGGACCGCCTCCCTTGACCAGACCACCTTCTTCTACGTTTGCTGTGTCCCCCACCTGGCTTCCCGAAAACTGCAAACAGAACTTCTTATGGCTTTCTTTCAACAATGACTTTCTTCTTTTCACTCTTCCATAAAGGCCAGATTTGTGGAGTGTACGACTAATAGTTGTCCTGTGGACAGATTCTCCCACCTGAGCTGTAGATCTCTGCAGCTCCTTCAGAGTCACCATGGGCCTTTTGGCTGCTTCTCTGATTAATGCTCTCCTTGCCCGGCCTGTCAGTTTAGGTGGACGGCCATGTCTTGGTAGGTTTACAGTTGTGCCATACTCTTTCCATTTTCGGATGATGGAGTAAACAGTGCTCCATGAGATGTTCAAAGCTTGGGATATTTTTTTATAACCTTACCCTGCTTTACACTTCTCCACTACTTTATTCCTGACCTGTCTATTGTGTTTCTTGGCCTTCATGATGTTGTTTGTTCACTAAGGTTCTCTAACAAACCTCTGAGGGCTTCATAGAACAGCGATATTAATACTGGGACTAAATTACACACAGAAGGACTCTATTTACTAAGTGACTTCTGAAGGCAATTGGTTCCACTAGACTTTAGTTAGGGGTATCAGAGTAAAGGGGGCTGAATACAAATGCACGCCACACTTTTTAGATATTTATTTGTAAAAAATTTTGAAAACCATTTATCATTTTCCTTCCACTTCACAATTATGTGCCACTTTGTGTTGGCCTATCACATAAAATCCCAAAAAAATACATTTACCTTTTTGGTTGTAACATGACAAAATGTGGAATATTTCAAGGGGTATGAATACTTTTTCAAGTCACTGTATACAGTCAGGTCCATAAATATTGGGACATCGACACAATTCTAATCTTTTTGGCTCTATACACCACCACAATGGATTTGAAATTAAACGAACCAGATGTGATTTAACTGCAGACTTTCAGCTTTAATTGGAAGGTATTTACATCCAAATCAGGTGAACGGTGTAGGAATTACAACAATTTGTATATGTGCCTCCCACTCCTTAAGTGACCAAAAGTAATGAGACAGATTAACAATCATCCATCAAACTTTCACTTTTTAATACTTAGTTGCAAATCCTTTGCAGTCAATTACAGCCTGAAGTCTGGAACACATAGACATCACCAGACGCTGGGTTTCATCCCTGGTGATGCTCTGCCAGGCCTCTACTGCAACTGTCTTCAGTTCCTGCTTGTTCTTGGGGCATTTTCCTTTCAGTTTTGTCTTCAGCAAGTGAAATGCATGCTCAATCAAATTCAGGTCAGGTGATTGACTTGGCCATTGCATAACATTCCACTTCTTTCCCTTAAAAAACGTTTTGGTTGCTTTCGCAGTATGCTTCGGGTCATTGTCCATCTGTATTGTGAAGCGCCATCCAATGAGTTCTGAAGCATTTTGCTGAATATGAGCAGATAATATTCCCCGAAACACTTTAGAATTCATCCTGCTGCTTTTGTCAGCAGTCACATCATCAATAAATACAAGAGAACCAGTTCCATTGACATAATGTGAAAAACGTAGCGCTAAAACTAAGTATAAAAAATTACATATGTGTAAACTAACGAAGTTCAATAATAAATGGGTGTTAACCCAGTGCGGTATACAAGTGAGAAAGCATATGAATACAATAAAGTCCAACAGTGAAGTGACAAATCCAATGGAAGTAGAGAGGTCTTCCGACATGCAATTAGTCTGATAATAAATCTTGAAGTGAAGGAGGTGTAAACACTCTTACCGGAGCAGATGGGTTTGAATGCCAATGACACCGAATCAAACAGGCTTAGAAATCCAGATGAGTGGCTCTCCCAGGTGGTGGTAGGGGCCAAAAGATATCTCCTCTAGGCTGGAATGGCTGTAATGATATCCACCAGACCGAGGAAACGACACATCCAATGGGAACATCCAAATCTCTCATTAAACCAAAAAGTATGGGAAAGAAAAACTGGAATGCTCCAATGGTACAGATCAAACGGGTAGATTTATTGGAACCAACCAATATACAGTAGTTAAAAAGTGATCACATGAAGAATAAAAGCAATGGAGGGAATGAAGAGCCTATCCCGACGCGCTTCGTCCTAATTGGACTTCTACAGGGGCATCAAAAATATTTTTTGGAGCATTCCATTTTTTCTTTCATTAGTGTTACAACGTCTCAGGTGTGAATGGGGAGCAGGTGTGTTAAATTTGGTGTTATCGCTCTCACTCTCTCATATTGGTCACTGGAATTTCAACATGGCACCTCATGGCAAAGAACTCTCTGAGGATCTGAAAAAAAAAATGGTTGCTCTACATAAAGATGGCCTAGGCTATAAGAAGATTGCCAAAACCCTGAAACTGAGCTGCAGCACATTTGCCAAGACCATACAGCGGTTTAACAGGACAGGTTCCACTCAGAACAGGCCTCGCCATGGTTGACCAAAGAAGTTGAGTGGATGTGCTCAGTGTCATATCCAGAGGTTGTCTTTGGGAAATAGACGTATGAGTGCTGCCAGCATTGCTGCAGAGGTTGAAGGGGTGGGGGGTCAGCCTGTCAGTGCTCAGACCATACGCCGCACACTGCATCAAACTGGTCTGCATGACTGTCATCCCAGAAGGAAGCCTCTTCTAAAGATGATGCACAAGAAAGCCCGCAAACAGTTTGCTGAAGACAAGCAGACTAAGGACATGGATTACTGGAACCATGTCCTGTGGTCTGATGAGACCAAGATAAACTTATTTGGTTCAGATGGTGTCAAGCGTGAGTGGCGGCAACCAGGTGAGGAGTACAAAGACAAGTGTGTCTTGCCTACAGTCAAGCATGGTGGGGGGAGTGTCATGGTCTGGGGCTGCATGAGTGCAATCCAGCACTGGGGAGCTACAGTTCATTGAGGGAACCATGAATGTCAACATGTACTGTGACATACTGAAGCAGAGTATGATCCCTTTGTAGACTGGGCCCCAGGGCAGTATTCTAACATGATAACGACCCCAAACACACCTCCAAGACGACCACTGCCTTGCTAAAGAAGCTGAGGGTAAAAGTGATGGACTGGCCAAGCATGTCTCCAGACCTAAACCCTATTGAGCATCTGTGGGTCATCCTCAAACGGAAGGTGGAGGAGTGCAAGGTCTCTAACATCTACCAGCTCTGTTTTAACTCTGTGATCATGGAGGAGTGGAAGAGGACTCCAGTGGCAACCTGTGAAGCTCTGGTGAACTCCATGCCCAAGAGGGTTAAGGCAGTGCTGAAAATAATGGTGGCCACACAAAATATTGACACTTTGGGCCCAATTTGGACATTTTCAGTTAGGGGTGTACTCACTTTTGTTGCCAGCGGTTTAGACATTAATGGCTGTGTGTTGAGTTATTTTGAGGGGACAGCAAATTTACACTGTTATACAAGCTGTACACTCACTACTTTACATTGTAGCAAAGTGTCATTTCTTCAGTGTTGTCACATGAAAAGATATAATAAAATATTTACAAAAATGTGAGGGGTGTACTCACTTTTGTGAAATACTGTATATATATATATATATATATATATATATATATATATACATACACATACACACACACATACAGTTGTGCTCACAAATTTACATACCCTGGCAGAATTTATAATTTCTTGGCCATTTTTCAGAGAATATGAATGATAATACAAAAACATTTCTTTCACTCATGGTTAGTGTTTGGCTGAAGCCATTTATTATCAATCAACTGTGTTTACTCTTTTTAAATCATAATTACAACAGAAACTACCCAAATGACCCTGATCAAAAGTTTACATACCCTGGTGATTTTGGCCTGATAACATGCACACAATTTGACACAAAGGGGTTTGAATGGCTATTAAAGGTAACCATCCTCACCTGTGATCTGTCTACTTGTAATTAGTGTGTGTGTATAAAAGGTCAATGAGTTTCTGGACTCCTGACAGCCCCTTGCATCTTTCATCCAGCGCTGCACTGACGTTTCTGGATTCTGAGCCATGGGGAAAGCAAAAGAATTGTCAAAGGATCTGCAGGGAAAAGGTAGTTGAACGGTATAAAACAGGAAAGGGATATACAAAGATATCCAAGGAATTGAGAATGCCAATCAGCAGTGTTCAAACTCTAATCAAGAAGTGGAAAATGAGGGATTCTGTTGAAACCAAACCACGGTCAGGTAGACCAGCTGTGGTTCAGCCACAACTGCCAGGAAAATTGTTCGGGATGCAAAGAAAAACCCACAAATAACTTCAGGTGAAATACAGGACTCTCTGAAAACATGTGGTGTGGCTGTTTTAAGATGCACAATAAGGAGACACTTGAAGAAATTTGGGCTGCATGGTCGAATCACCAGAAGAAAGCCATTACTACACAAATGTCACAAAGTATCCCGCTTACAATATGCCAAACAGCACAGAGACAAGCCTCAAACCTTCTGGCACAAAGTCATTTGGAGTGATGAGACCAAAATTGAGCTTTTTGGCCACAACCATAAACACTACATTTGGAGAGGAGTCAATAAGGCCTATGATGAAAGGTTCACCATTCCTACTGTGAAACACGGAGGTGGATCGCTGACGTTTTGGGGATGTGTGAGCTACAAAGGCACAGGACATTTGGTCAAAATTGATGGCAAGATGAATGTAGTTTGTTATCAAAAAATACTGGAGGAACATTTGCATTCATCAGCCAGAAATCTGCTCATGGAACGTACTTGGACATTCCAACATGACAATGATCCAAAACACAAGGCCCAGTCAACCTGTCATTGGCTACAGCAGAATAAAGTGAAGGTTCTGGAGTGGCCATCTCAGTCTCCTGACCTCAATATCATTGAGCCACTCTGGGGAGATCTCAAACGTGCCGTTCATGCAAGACAGCCCAAGAATTTACAGGAACTGGAGGCCTTTTGACAAGTGGAATGGGCAGCTTTACCATCGGAGAAGATAAAGAGCCTCATCCACAAATACCACAAAAGACTTCAAGCTGTCATTGATGTTAAAGGGGCAATACACAGTATTAATAACTGGGGCATGTAAACTTTTGATCATAGTGGGTGCAAGGTGGAAGTTATTGGGCTCCAGACACTTCTTGAATGCATAAGAGATGTTTATTTCTCTTACAAACTTTTATGGGGGGAAAGAGGGTTAGGGTCAGGACACCCTTGAGTAGTTGCAAGTATAATTGGCAGACTCCGAGACTTCAATAGGAAGACAGCCGTGCAGGGAAAGGCCTCCAGCGAGAAGCCACATCTGCTCATGCAGGAATGCTGTCTCCTATGGCAACAGTCTTTAACAGTTCCTAACACAAACGTAACAGTCCTTTCAGCTTCACTTCAACTTCTCCTTGTAGTTCTTCAACATTGAGCTCCTGGTCTCTCACTAGACCCTCTGATTCACTGCCACTGAATTCCTTTGAGCTCCTCCAATCGTCACGATGGTATCTTCCTCAAGCGTCACCCACACTTCTCTACTGGGTCCCTAGCTTGTCACTCAAGAGACTTCTCAAGCTTCACCCCGCTGGCCTGCTCGGTCCCTGGCTTGACACACAAGGCTGCTCTGCAAGCGTCACCTCCGCTGTCTGGGTCCCTGACTTGATCACCGTCTGAAGTTTCCCAATTCTCCACCGTGCCCATGCGGTGAGCATATGGCTCCGGTACTTGCTTCAGTTACTCACTGTGGTCTCTGGTAATAAGGTGGATAGTCCCTTAGTGGCGACAGCTTCCCCACTACCTCTGACCATTGACAGGTTCTCCGGCTGGTAGAACCGTCACTTCTGATTGGACTGCAAGCCACAATCACAACCCTGCGCTGCTCTCTTGCTTCTGGATAGACCCTCACACAGCCTAGCAGGCAAATGCCCTTGGGATAGGCCCAATCTCTGGCCTAGCAGCCTGGGGAAAACGACACACATCCACCCAGATAGCTGTCTAGGTGGCACCGAACATAGATCACCTGACACCAACCAAATATATAGTTGCTCCCAGAGGGCCAAAAGACCCAAGAAAACCCCTGCCCATTGGCCGAGATACCCCATATACCCATAACCTGACCATGTGTTGCCCTTCTCATATCTAGTACCACCAAGTACCCAGCCACCTAGTGGTAGAAGTGAAGAGTGCAATAAGGCCAAACTTAGGGAGAAATCAATGGATCTCTAACAATCAACCAGGTTGACTACTTCTGGCAAGAAAAATTTGTGAGGAGCAACCCTGCCTAAAATCCAGGGTGCTACATATATATATATATATATATATATATATATATATATATATATATATATATATATATATATATATACATACAGTAAATATGCACAGCGGGTATAGAGGGGAATCAACCCCTTTAAAATAATCACATTTTGTTGCTTTGCAGCCTGAAATGAAGACAGAGAGTTTTTATAAGTGCAACTTATAGCATCCAAGTGAAAGGTATAACACCAACATGTCAGAAAAAAACCTCAAAAATAGAATTTTAAAGGGGGCAATTATTTTCTATACCCACCGTGTGTGTATATATATATCTATATATATATATATATATATATATATATATATATATATATATATATATGTAAGTACACAAATCTTTTTTATACAGAGTAGGCAGGATAGGTAGGAGGAGGGACAAAGGAACATTTTTTAAGAATGCACATAGTTAGGCTTTTCTTCCACTAAACCATCTGTAGAATTTGGAATTTGTCAACCTTTTATGTAAAAATTTCAAACTTGGGTCTGCCCCCCTCACTACCGAGGCCAGTCATTGCATCAACCCATTTAAGTCCACCATCATTTTATGAACATTCCCCATCATGATTCCCCATACTGGGGATACATTATTAAATGTCCCCTTTTAGGAGCCACCAGCCATCATTTTGTATGACTGCTGGCTCTCAATACTAGTCGTCACTGACAGTTTGGGTCTCCACTGACAATCTGGAGTCAATCAGTTATGACATATGATCACTTGGAGACTGGAGGCTTCATTGACATCCTGTAGAGGAATACTGCCATCTTCGGGTTGCAGTGGGAATTGCAGTGCCATCTACAGTGCCTTGCAAAAGTATTCACCCCCTTTGTTATGAAGCCCATGAAAAACTCTGGTGCAACCAATTACCTTCGGTAGTCATATAATTAGTGAAATGATGTCCACCTGTGTGCAATCTAAATGTCACACGACCTGTCATTACATATACACACCTTTTTGAAAGGCCCCAGAGGCTGCAACACCTAAGCAAGAGGCACCACTAACCAAACACTGCCATGAAGACCAAGGAACTCTCCAAACAAGTAAGGGAAAATGTTGTTGAGAAGTACAAGTCAGGGTTAGGTTATAAAAAATATACAAATCTTTGATGATCCCTAGGAGCACCATCAAATCTATCATAACCAAATGGAAAGAACATGGCACAACAGCAAACCTGCCAAGAGGTAACCCTGGAGGAGCTGCAGAGTTCCACAGCAGAGACTGGAGTATCTGTACATAGGACGACAATAGGCCGTACGCTCCATAGAGTTGGGCTTTATGGCAGAGTGGCCAGAAGAAAGCCATTACTTTCAGCAAAAAACAAAATGGCACGTTTTGAGTTTGTGAAAAGGCATGTGGGAGACTCCCAAAATGTATGGAGGAAGGTGCTCTGGTCTGATGAGACTAAAATAGAATTTTTTGGCCATCAAAGAAAACGCTATGTCTGGTACAAACCCAACACATCACATCACCCAAAGAACACCATCCCCACCGTGAAACATGGTGGTGGCAGCATCATGCTGTGGGGATGTTTTTATATAAGCAGTAGGGACTGGGAAACTGGTCGGAGTTGAGGGAAAGATGGATGGTGCTAAATACAGGGATATTCTTGAGCAAAACCTGTACCACTCTATGTGTGATTTGAGGCTAGGATGGAGGTTCTCCTTCCAGCAGGACAATGACCCCAAACACACTGCTAAAGCAACACTTGAGTGGTTTAAGGAGAAACATGTAAATGTGATGGAATGGCCTAGTCAAAGCCCAGACCTCAATCCAATAGAAAATCTCTGGTCAGACTTAAAGATTGCTGTTCACAAGCGCAAACCATCCAACTTAAAAGGAGCTGGAGCAATTTTGCAAGGAGGAATGGGCAAAAATCCCAGTGGTAAGATGTGGCAAGCTCATAGAGACTTATCCAAAGCGACTTGGAGCTGTGATAGCTGCAAAAGGTGGCTCTACAAAGTATTGACTTTGGGGGGGTGAATAGTTATGCACATTGACTTTTTCTGTTATTTTGTCCTATTTGTTGTTTGCTTCACAATAATAATAATAAAAAAAAAACATCTTCAAAGTTGTGGGCATGTTCTGTAAATTAAATGATGCAAATCCTCAAACAATCCATGTTAATTCCAGGTTGTGAGGCAACAAAACACAAAAAATGCCGGGGGGGGGGGGGGGGGGGATACTTTTGCAAGGCACTGTATGTAATAGTGTAATTGTCAGTTACCATTACATTATAAAAAGCAGTAATTTAATATACGGTAGTTATTGTCAGATTAGCTGATACATGCTGATGTCGCTAAATTTAGCCTGGGCCGCTAGGGACCAATGCCCTGGGTAAAATAAAATATACATATGCAGTGTATGTACATTATCTCTCGTTTTACCTTTAAAAAAATGCTGCAAGTACATAACAAATACTGAAAGCCTGTTAGAAGTCTAGTGTTGTCGGCCCTGCCTTCTTCTTATGTAAATGAACTACAGAACAGCTCCCCCTTGCCTTATAATGTTAACATAATGGGGAGCTATTCTGTAGTTCAGCAAGAGATAATTTATTGGGCAGGACCGACAACAATGCTTTGGGTTTTAGTCCAGCAAAGTTAGGAGCTCACTGGATTTCTGGGAGGATCAACAGCTATTTTTCTGGAGTAAAACACAAAGAAATGTGTAGGATTTGTAATAGTGTGTAGTGCATGTGTTTTTTTTTTGCCTTGGCATAAATTTTATGGGGTCTCTTTGTAAAACATTTATCGATTGAATGTCACAAGCATTCGTCCAGGACAAATGTACAAATTTTCCCCATACTTTCTCTATTACTATGACTTCCTACGATTGTCAGCTCCATTTAGTGGCCACAATGCAGTATATTTTTCTGAAATATCAACCAGAAAATATACAATATTTTGTCCACTAGATGGAGCTGACGATCATAGGCGGTCATAGTATTATAGCAATTAGAGAGAAAATTTGTGCAGCCTGGACAAATGCTTGTGACATTCGTCCGATGAATGTTTAAAAAATAGACCCCCTAGTGCAGGAGGTCAATTAAAAAAAAAAAAGATGTGACTATAGACTTTCGGGATGAAGGCATAAACCAGAGATGCCATTAGAAGCCATGGGGCCCTATACAGTCTATCTGATAGTACCCCCCCCAGCTCTTTATGCAAGGTGCAGTATGAACCCTGCAATAAAGGGTCTGGAGGATCTTAGTTATGAGGAAAGGTTGTGAGCACTGAACTTATTCTCTCTGGAGAAGAGACGCTTGAGAGGGGATATGATTTCAATTTACAAATACCGTACTGGTGACCCCACAATAGGGATAAAACTTTTTCGCAGAAGGGAGTTTATAAAGAGACGTGGCCACTCATTAAAATTAGAAGAAAAGAGGTTTAACCTCAGTTTAACCTCAGTGGGGGGCATCGATAGTTTCAAGAAACTATTAGATAAGCACCTGAACGACCGCAACATACAGGGATATACAATGTAATACTGACACATAATCACACACATAGGTTGGACTTGATGGACTTGTGTCTTTTTTCGACCTCACCTACTATGTAACCCGCACAGGATAACCACTAAGGATTCTGGGTAGATTTTTAATATCCAATGACACTGAAGGTAGACCCATATGCACTAGACTTGGGAACACAGAAGGTGTCAGCGAATTATTGCACACAGCCAGTAGATACAGTGGAACTTTGGATTATGAGCATAATCCGTTCCAGGAGAATGCTTGTAATCCAAAGCACTCGTATATCAAAGCGAGATTCCCCATAGAAGTCAATGGAAACGAAGATAATTAGTTCCGCATTGACTTCTATTACATGCAATACCACATGTGGTCAGAGGTGGGGGGTGCCGGAGAGCCTCGAAAATACTCAGAGACAGCTCGGCTGAACTCGGAAACACTCGGGAACGGAGTATTCCTGGCACCCCCGCACCTCTGGCCAAATGCAGTACTGCACCGCCTATTAGCTTGAATTCTGCTTGTTTTGCAAGACAAGACTCGCAAACTGAGTCAGAAAAAAAAAGAAAAAGTTGCTCGTCTTTCAAAACGCTCGTTAACCGCGTTACTCGTAAACCAAGGTTCCACTATAATGGGGAGTGGAAGGAGCAGTCGTCAGGGGGGGTCGCATAACTAGTTAGCATGGAGGAGTCTCGTTCGTTATCGGAATTAACCAGACAAAGCGCTCCACCAACTGGAATGGCGATGCAGTGAGGCCAACCATATTGACCCAATGGGGCCCAGTATGGAAACATTTTCTGTAACCCCCCCCCCCCCCCCCTTCTATTGGCAGCCCTGCATATAGATAGGAAGCACCAATTTAACCAAGAAAAAGGAAAAAAAAAAAAAAAAAAGGATCAGCTCTGGGGGTGCTGTGACAAAACTTTGATGTTCAATCACAAGGCAGGCCAGTAGACCCTTAAAAAAAAATAAAAATCGAAATTCCTATTTTGGGAACACAATACGTGCAACACCAGGGAGTACAAGCCGGCTTTGTCTATGGAACGTATTTTCTGTTTTATTACTGACTCCTGGTGTCTTTTTGTATTGATGAGATATTTTTGGTGTGTGGCAGGAGTAATGATATAGCAGGATACCGTTTTTCCCAGGTTAGCTAAACAATTGTTTTTCCAGGGGACACTTCTCAAGGCTCGGTGTTTACTCAGAGAGAAGTTTGTGTTTTTGAACCTGCTTGGTGACAGCTGTAAGTGACCGGTACGAGAAAACAGACCACACATACTGGGGGGGGTGAAAAGGAAATCTTTATCTTTGCCCTGCTAAAAAAAAAAAAAAAAGGATTAGATTTTATTTTATATACAGTTTACAATATCACAACTATATATATATATATATATATATATATATATATATATATATATATATATATACATATACACACGAGAAAAAAAAATGCAGAGTATTGTATGGATATTTTTTTTAAATTAAAGTGACACTAAACTCAGGTTTACAAGAATACATTTTATTCCAGTAGGGATTCTTAACTCAGAAAAGTCCCGTCTATTTCTCTCCGCCTCCAAATCCTTTTTTTTTTCTGCTGTGATGTGACTTCCTGTTAGAGGGAGGCTACTTTCATTCTCCATGGCCCCAACTGTATGTAGGAATGTATATCTATCTATATATATATATATAGAAATATATATAGATATATCTATCTACCGTATATCTATCTATATATCTATCTATACACAGTTGTGCTCATAAGTTTACATACCCTGGCAGAATTTTTGATTTCTCAGAGAATATGAATAGTAACACAAAAACTTTTCTTTCATTCATGGTTAGTGTTTGGCTGAAGCCATTTATTATCAATCAACTGTGTTTACTCTTTTTAAATCATAATTACAACAGAAACTACCCAAATGACCCTGATCAAAAGTTTACATACCCCAGTTATTAATATCGTGTATTTCCCCCTTTAACATCAATGACAGCTTGAAGTCTTTTGTGGTATTTGTGGATGAGGCTCTTTATCTTCTCAGATGGTAAAGCTGCCCATTCCTCTTGGCAAAAAGCCTCCAGTTCCTGTAAATTCTTGGGCTGTCTTGCCTGAACGGCACGTTTGAGATCCCCCCAGAGTGGCTCAATGATATTGAGGTCAGGAGACTGAGATGGCCACTCCAGAACCTTCACTTTATTCTGCTGTAGCCAATGACAGGTCGACTTGGCCTTGTGTTTTGGATCATTGTCATGTTGGAATGTCCAAGTACGTCCCATGCGCAGCTTCCTGGCTGATGAATGCAAATGTTCCTCCAGTATATTTTGATAACATACTGCATTTATCTTGCCATCAATTTTGACCACATTTCCTGTGCCTTTGTAGCTCACACATCCCCAAAACATCAGCGATCCACCTCTGTGTTTCACAGTAGGAATGGTGTACCTTTCATCTCGTGCCTTGTTGACTCCTCTCCAAATGTAGTGTTTATGGTTGTGGCCTAAAAGCTCAATTTTGGTCTCATCACTCAAAATGACTTTGTGCCAGAAGGTTTGAGGCTTGTCTCTGTGCTGTTTGGTGTATTGTAAATTTGCGTAGTAATGGCTTTCTTCTGGCGACTCGACCATGCAGTCCATCTTTCTTCAAGTGCCTCCTTATTGTGCATCTTGAAACAGCCACACCACATGTTTTCAGAGAGTCCTGTATTTCACCTGAAGTTATTTTTGGGTTTTTTCTTTGCATCCCGAACAATTTTCCTGGCAGTTGTGGCTGAAATTTTAGTTGGTCTACCTGACCGTGGTTTGGTTTCAACAGAACCCCTCATTTTCCACTTCTTGATTAGAGTTTAAACACTGCTTATTGGCATTCTCAATTCCTTGGATATCTTTTTTATATCCCTTTCCTGTTTTATGTTCAACAACCTTTTCTTGCAGATCCTTT
The DNA here is from genome assembly GCA_037952835.1 of Lithobates septentrionalis. Taxonomy (NCBI): domain Eukaryota; kingdom Metazoa; phylum Chordata; class Amphibia; order Anura; family Ranidae; genus Lithobates; species Lithobates septentrionalis. The sequence goes on from JBBDGP010000844.1 coordinate 107,073, forward strand.
GACAATTCTTTCGCTTTTCCCACGATTCAGAATCCAGAAACGTCAGTGCAGCACTGGATGGAAGATGCAAGGGTCTGTCAGGAATCCAGAAACTCATCAACCTTTTATAAACACACACTAATTACAAAGCAAACAGATCACAGGTGAGGACGGTTACCTTTAATAGCCATTCAAACCCCTTTGTGTTAACTTCTGTGCATGTTATCAGGCCAACATCACCAGGGTATGTAAACTTTTGATCAGGGTCATTTGGGTAGTTTCTGTTGCCATTATGATTTAAAAAGAGTAAACACAGTTGATTGATAATAAATGGCTACAGCAAAACACTAACCATGAGTGAAAGAAATGTTTTTGTATTATCATTCATATTCTCTGAAGAAATCATAAATTCTGCCAGGGTATGTAAACTTATGAGCACAACTGTGTGTGTATATATATATATATATATATATATATATATATATATTAGCAGAGACCCTATAAAATAAAAGGGTGGGTGTTGCAATTTTTTATGTCACATGGTATTTGTGCAGTGTTTTTTCTAATGCAATTCTGTTTGAAAAAAATACACTTTAATACATTTTATTGTACACAAACACAATACAATACCCAATTTTTTTGGGGTAAAATATAAAAGGTGATGTTACGCCAGGTAGATAGACATCTAACATGTCACACTTTAAAACTGAGTCTGCTCGTGGAATGGCGCTAAACGACGGTACTTAAAATTCTTCATAGGCGACACGACTTTACAGATTATCAGTTTAGAGTTACACAGGAGGTCTGGTGCTAGAATTATTGCTCTCACTCTGACATCCGTGACAATACCTCACATGTGTGGTGCGATCACTGTATACTCTTTATTTTGTTTTGTATTAACTTTATTTCTATCACAAAGGATGAACAACATCCCTTGTGACAGCATGGCAGGGTCTATTACACCCCAAATCTCTCCTCTGGCCTCCAATGCAGCCGATTAGACACAGATTGGTCTGATCGCCTGCTTTCCTGGCCGCTAAGGGCCAGGTAAACAAAGAGGCAAAATCCTTGTCGCCTACGGTTTCCAGGGTCACACTGAGGGAGGAACAACGTAATTTCCTCTCTCTCTCTGTAGTGATGCCGTCGCCATTGGTCGCATCGCTCCTGGGCTCCACAATCGGACAGCAGAGCCCGGAAGAGGCAGCGGGGGTGGGAGGGGGGGACACACCCTTCCATAACCTGTAGAAGTGATCGAGTGGCTAAAATCACTTCTGCCTTAGGGCCGGTTCACACTGCTGTGATGCGGGAACCCTGCAAATCCACTGCGGGTTCCCACATCGCATGTCTCCCGGCGGCAGTTCACACTGCCCTATGTGAACTGCTGGGAGTGTCAATCAAAAGTGACACCCCCAAATCAGTTGGCATATCGCAGTGCAATCTGCAAATTTGGACAGGAATCGGAACGGATGGGTGTGAACACCCATGCGATCCGATTCTGATGTAGACCAAAAAAAGGGTCCTGTGCAAGTTTGGTCTGCATGCGATGCGAATTCAGCCATACTATCTGCATCACATTGCATGTGGTTCTCACTGTAGCGAGGTGCGAATCACAAGGTAAAGGGCTGGATCAGGGTTGTAAAACTCAGTTTCACCGCAGGCCGCATTAGCAGTATGGTTGCCCTTAAAGGGCCGGTTGTATCTGGGATTGCACTGCTTACAGAGTGCAGGGTTCAGGAGTGCACTACATACAGAGTGCAGGGTTCAGAAGTGCACTACGTACAGAGTGCAGGGTTCAGAAGTGCACTACGTACACAGTGCAGGGTTCAGAAGTGCACTACGTACACAGTGCAGGGTTCAGAAGTGCACTACGTACAGAGAGCAGGGTTCAGAAGTGCACTACGTACAGAGTACCCAGGAGAGAATTACATAAAGGGTGCAGGGTTTAGGGATGCGCTATGTATAGAGTGCTGTTCCAGGGCTGCCCCATGCACAGAGTTCAGAGTTCAAGGGTACACTATGTACAGAGTGCAGGGTTCAGGCAGGTGTTACATACAAAGTGCAGAGTTTCGGGGGGTGCAGGGTTTAGGAGTGCGCTACAGAGTGCAGGGTTCAAGTGTGTGCTAAGTGCAGGGTTTAGAGATGTGCTATGTACAGAGTGCAGGGTTCAGGAGTGCATTATGTACAGCATGCAGAGTTCAGGGGTGCGCCGTGTACAGCGTGCAGGGTTCAGCAGTGCGTTACATACAGGAGTGCAGAGTTCAGGAGTGCTTTACGTACAGAGTGCAGAGTTCAGGAGTGCATTTTGTACAGCATACAGAGTTCAGGGGTGTGCTGTGTACAGAGTGCAGGGTTCAGGAGTGTGTTACATACAGGAGTGCAGAGTTCAGGGGTTTAAGGGTGCACTATGTACAGCGTGGAACCCCAACCCCCGCCCCCCCTCAAAGCTTCCTCACATCACTCTCCTCTGGCTGTAGGTCTTTCTGCCTCGCAGGAAGATCATTCTCTCTCTCAGATTCTGTAGATCTGCCCCTACCGTGAGTGCTTGCAGGGATCAAAGCTGTCCCTTGTAAACACAGAAAGGCTTCTGTGTTTACAAGTGACATTGAGGAGCAGAGGATGAGAGCCGGAGGTGGCGGGATAGTGTTCAGCCACAATGCGGCTGCAAAACTGGGTGTGAAGACCACATTGACAAGGCAAGGCCTGGTGGGCTGCATTAAGCCCTTGGGCCTTGTGTTTGACATATGTGGACTAGATGATGCTGGACGTCCTCCAGCCAGGAAATGAGGCGGGCTCTATCTGACTTGCTGCACATTGTTGAAAAGCTCACAGTGTGTAGTGAAACCAGAGTAAGCCACTTCAGTACAGGAGAGGAACCTGTACAACTGTGCAAGACTGAAGGGAAGGCTGGAGTGGGGGTTTTAGACAGAGAAGGAAGAAGCAGACGTCAGTAAATATTATATGATGGGAGATGAATAGTGAATTTTCGTCAATGTGTAATTTCCTAGAATTACACAGATTAGCGAGATCCGGCATCATGTGACACAATGATGTCCCAACGAACAAACTCCACCATCCGCTACTCTCACTAACCACACCACTGCCTGATACAATGTATCTAAACCCGAGATCAAGAATGGAATGTATTGTATCTTCCCAGTCCTCAGGCTCCATTCACACCTGAGCGCACTGCGTTTTTTAGCTTTTTTTTTTGCGTGTTTTCGGAGACACACCATTCATTTTAATGGAGGCACGTTTGGCGTTGCTTTTTTGCCGCACACTTTCTATCCTAGGTTGACAACACTCACCATATTGTATCTACACTCACTGGCCACTTTATTAGGTACACCTTGCTAGTCCCGGGTTGGACCCCTTTTGCCTTAATTCTTCATGGCATAGATACAACAAGGTGTTGGAAACATTCCTCAGAGATTTGGTGACATGATGGCATCTTGCAGTTGCTGCGGATTTGTCGGCTGCACATCCATGATGCCAATCTCCCGTTCCACCACATCTCAACGGTGCTCTATTGTATGAGATGTGGTGAGTGTGGAGGCCATTGGAGTACAGGGACCTCATTGTCCAGTGGTGAGATGATTGGAGCTTTGTGACATGGTGTATTATCCTGCTGGAAGGAGCCATCAGAAGATGGGGACACTGTAGTCATAAAGGGATGGACATGGTCAGCAACAATACTCAGGTAGGCCGTGGTGTGTAAATGATGCTCAATTGGTACTAAGGGGCCCAAAGTGTGCCAAGAAAATATCCCCCCCACCACAGCAGCCTGAGCCGGTGATACAAGGCAGGATGGATCCATGTGCTTTCATGTGGTTTTCACCAAATTCTGACCCCACCATCTGAATGTCGCAGCTGAAATCCAGATTCATCAGACCAGGCAACGTTTTTCCATAGTTACATACAGTAGTTGGTAAGGTTGAATAAAGACAACAGTCCACCCAGTTCAACCTGTGTAGGTGTGTGTTTTTTCATTTCCCATATCCCCGTATATTGTTTTCGCCATGATGCCCATCCAAGATCCCTTATAAAACTATCCATACTTCCTACCGACACCACTGATTGTGGAAGGGAGTTCCACATCCGTATCGCCCCGACAGTGAAAAACCCCCTAAGCAGATGACAGCTCACTTCCTCGTAGAAGGTTAATAGGTTGGTTTCGCAAGAGCGACTTTTTGTTAACCGGTGCCGATTACTGTTAATGATACCGTTTTCGCCAGCAAATTCTTGTATACGATTCCTTATCATCCTTTCAAATAGTTTACAAACTACCGACGTTAGACTGACAGGCCTATAGTTCCCAGGAATAGATCTCTGTCCTTTTCTGAATATTGGTACCACGTGGGCCTTTCGCCAATCAGCTGGTACCAATCCTGTCAGTAAGCTGTCCATGAAGATTAGGAATAGCGGTCTGGCTATAATGTGACTGAGTTCTTTAAGGACTCTCGGGTGTAAGCCATCAGGTCCCGGTGATTTATTTATGTTAAGATTCTCTAATCCTTTCCGGATTCCAGCCTCTGTTAGCCATAAGGGTAGATACTATGGCGTATTGCTAACAATACTGTCATGGTCATTATACACCTCCTTTACCTGTGTGAAGACCGAGGAGAAGAAAGGATTTTGCACAGCTGCCTTCTTCTTGTCATCTGTAACCACCTTCCCTTCCTCGTCCTTTATGGGGCTTATGTGTTCCGTCCTCGCCTTTTTGCTGTTAATATATTTAAAAAACTTGGAATTATTTTTACTCTCCTCCGCTATGTGTCTCTCATAGTCTTTTTTAGCCCCCCTGATTGCATTCTTACACCTCACATTGCATTCCTTGTATTTTTGAAATGCTGACAATGACACCTCCGCTTTGTACTTTTTAAAGGCCATTTTTTTTGTCTTTAATATGACATTTTAAGTTTTGGTTCAGCCACCCAGGTTTAACCTTTGTTCTTCTATATTTATTACGCCTTGGAATGCACTCGGCGACACATTTATTTAATATGTTCCCAGGGGCGGACTGATAACTCATGGGGCCCCCCGGGCAATAGGAGATTATGGGGCCCCCAGGCAATCAGAGATTATGGGCCACACAGTATACAATCACACTGTATACACATACATGTACACACAGTATACACAGACAGATGTAAAAAAAACACAGATTTATACATACTGTCCCTGGTTTTACTGAGGCTGGCAACCCTGATGGGGCCCCCTAGTGGCCCCTAGTGGCCCAGGGACCTCGGGCAGTGCCCGAGTAGCTCAGTGGTTCCTAAAGCATTACCATTTTTCCCCTGTGTTCCCTGTTTTAGGTTCACATATCTCCGGGGCGGCTGTGAAGCGCACTGCACAAAAACGCTGTGCGTCTTTGGCTCCATTTAAGGGCCGAATTCAGGCATAGAATCGGCCCCGATTCATCCCTGAAATGGGGAACAGGGACGCACAGCGCTCCTGTGCGATCCGCAGCCCGTTATAGTGTAAACCCGGGCTCAAGGATTTGGTCTCACTTAATATCCTGAACCTTAAGCACAGTTTAGAAAAGTCGGCTCTTTTGAAATCTAGTGTTCTTGTACTTCCCTCCCTTTCCTATGATTTATGCAGAATGTAATGATTCTGTGGTCGCTAGTTCCCAAGTTGTCCCATATTTCCACATCTGCAATCACATCGATATCATTTGTAATGAAAAGAATTAGCAATGCATTACTTCTAGTTTTCCAATCTTCTATTGTCCAATTTTGGTGATCCTGTGCTAATTGTAGCCTCAGTTTCCTGTTCTTACCTGACAGCTGTGTCACCCACTGTGGTCTTCTGCTGCTGTAGCCCATCTGCTTTAAGGTTCGATGTGTTGTGCATTCAGAGATGGTATTCTGCATACCTTGGGTGTAACAAGTGGTTTTTTGAGTTACTGCTGCCTTTCTATTATCTGTAACTAGTCTGCCTATTCTCATCTGACCTCTGATATAAACAAGGCATTTTCCTCCACACAACTGCCGCTCACTGGATATTTTCTCTTTTTCCCACCATTCTCTGTAAACCCGAGAGATGGTTGTGTGTGAAAATCCCAGTAGAGCAGCAGATTTTGAAATACTCAGACCAGCCCATCTGGCACCAACAACCATGCCATGTTCAAAGTCACTTAAATCCCCTTTCTTCCCCATTCTGATGCTCAGTTTGAACTTCAGCAAGTCATCTTCACCACATCTAGATGCCTAAATGCATTGAGTTGCTGCAGTGTGATTGGCCGATTAGCAATTTGTGTTACCAAGCAATTGAACAGGTGCATCTAATAAAGTGGCTGGTGAGTGTATGGAGCAGCAGTGTTATCATCCTAGGACAGAAAGTATGTATGGACTACAGAACCTCTCCCTTCCCCCCTAGAAAGCAAAGGGAAAGATGTTCTGTAGTCCAAAGAGATAGCAGAGAACAATGTAACTGATAAGAGTTTATGCAGCACAGGAAGTTATCAACTCTTGAGATTTTCAGCAAAATCAACAGGTATTTTTTTAATTTTTTTTTTTGCACAGATATAACAAAATTCTTTAAATTGTTTATTTAAAATAAAACTAAAGAAAAAACATATTTTTTTTAGTTTTGGATAAAGCGGAGAAGGTTTACAACCTCTGTCAGGTTTTTATTGCTCTCTATGCCCCCGTTAGGGAGATTCCACCTCTCTATTTGTCCTGTTTACTGTTATCACTAAAAAGTGAAAGAAAATGCCAAATTTTGGGTTGTCACCAGAACAGGAAGAAAGGGGACACTAGTTCTGTTGACAACCAGGGATTCCCTCACTTTGCAGGTGTAGCACCCTGGTGTTAGGCAGGGTTACTAACAAATTTAGTTTGCTCGGTGGTAACCAGCCTGGCTGATTGTTAGGGAGATCCACTGACCTTTTCCAAAATCTGGGTTTGATGCACCTCCCTCTTCTGTCACTAGGTGGCATTGTTACCTGTGGCATTAGATTGACAAGGGCTTAGTAAATCTGAACTAGGTGTGGATGGGTTGTCTCAGCCAATTAGCAGGGGTTTCTTTGCCATTGGCCTGATGGGAGAGCCTATTTATTCGGGCGGGGTCAGGTGATCGGGGTTTGGGGCCACCCGGATGTCTTTCTGGGTGGGCGCGTGTTGAAGAACTCCCGGCTGCTAGGCCAGAAGCCTGAGGACTATCTGGGAGTACCTGGCTGCTAGGCGGTCTGAGACCTATCCAGGTTGGAAGCAAGCAGCGCGGGGTTGGGGCTTCAGGCTTGGAGCCCCCAACCAAGTTGCAGGGGTTCTTCCGGCCGGAGAACCAAGTAATTTCCACAGGTGAAGGAAAGCAGTTGCCGTCAGGGACGACCACTCCTGTCGCCAGAGGCAAGCGAGAACGGAGGTCAAGGGGACACAGTGGCCAGCAAGGGAAATCTCTCCTGTTATCAGAGGCCAGGTTCTGTGGAGACTGAAAAAGTACCAGAGTAGCCTTTTTCACTAGCCGGGGACGGCGAAGAAGTTGGGAAAGCTTCAGCAGAGTCAAGCTAGGAACCCAGCGGAACAGTGTGGGATAGTTATGAAGGAGCTCAAGGGATCCATTGGCGGCTGGGATCTGAAGAGTCTAGTGAGAGACTAGGAGCTCAGTGAGAGGATCCACAATAGGATATTGTGAGTTGTGATCTGTATTGAATTTGAAGTTACCAGATCAATTGCTATAGGAGACAGCGGTCTACAGATACAGTTTGCTGCAGTTCTTTATAGCCCTTGAACTTTATAGCTGTTCTTCTATTCCTATTTTTGTCTTGGAGTCTGCCAAGTATTTTGCATCTGCCTTGTTTTGGTGGGGTCATTTGCTCTGGGGGTATTTGGTGGTGGATGGGGGGAGGGATTTGTGCTGGAATTTTTTCTGGGGGGGGGGGGGGGGGGGGAAATTTATGCTAACACATAATGCTCATACATCTTGGTGGGGGTGCAGTTTGGCATGTTTGCCCGGGCTATAGATAGCACTTGTCACAGGTTGGGATCAAGTGGAAGCGTTTGTTGAGGAACAAGCCAAAGATTGGTAACGAGTGGTAGAGGAGATGCAGACGGCAGCAGGAGTGACAAGCGCGAGATGTGGTTTAAATCAGTAAGTTCATGGGAGGAGCAAAGAGTTCAAGGTTCACCAGAAACAAGAAAGGCCAAACAATCAGACCAGCATCTCAGGTGGCTCAGCAAGAAGAGAAATTGCCAGACACAGTAGAGGTGGCAGGTTCAGACCCGGGTCCTGACAACTCCTCTGTCTACAGGATGACAGCGCTGCTGTGTGAATTCAATACAGGTTGTCACCTTTAACCCCTTTGCCGACTGCCCCACATACATTTACTGCAGGGCGCCAGTGCGCAGAATCGCATACAGGTACGCGTGCGTGCCACCGGTGACACACTCCCACTGTCGATCGTTCCTGAGAGAGGCAGAACAGTGGCCTGCCTATGTAAACAAGCTAGATCGCCATTCTGTTTGTAGGGAACATAGAGATCCTGTGTTTCTGCTAAGCAGGAACACAGATCTCTGTCTTCCCACAGTTAAAGCACCTCCCCCACAGTTAGCAAGCACTCCCTAGGAACACATTTAACCCTTTGATCGCCCTTAATGTTAAGCCCTTCCCAGTGTCATTAGTACAGTGACAGTGTATATTTTTTAGCACTGATCCGTGTATTATTATTATACACGATTTATATAGCGCCAACAGTTTACACAGCGCTTTACAATGTAGAGGGGGGACAGCACAATTACAGTACAGTTCAATACAGAAGGGTCAGGAGGGTCCTGCTCGTAGAGATTACATTCTAAAGGGAGGTGGGGGTGGTACAAAAGGTGCAGGGAATGATTTGATGGGGGTGGCTCGGGGACAGTTGTTAGGTGGGTGTGGGATAGGCGTCCCTGAATATTAGTGTCACTGGTGCCCAAAAAAGTGTCACTTAGTGTCCGATTTGTCCGCTGCAATGTCGCAGTCCCGCTATAAGTTGCTGATCGCCGCCATAAATAGTAAAAAGAAAACAAAATATACAAAAATTTCATAAACATACTTCAAATTTTGTACACGCGATAACTTTTCCGCAAACCAATCAATATACGCTTATTGTGATTTTTTTTTACCAAAAATATGTAGCCGAATACAGATTGGCCTAAATTGATAAAGAAATTAATTTTTTTATTGGATGTATTTCATAGCAGAAAGTAAAAAAATGTTTTTTTTTTTTTTTACAAAATTGTCCGTCTTTATTTGTTTAAAAAAAAATAAAGATTGCTAGGTGATCAAATACCCCCAAAAGAAAGCTCTATTTGTGGGGGAAAAAAGAACATCAATGTTATTTGGGTACGGCGTCGCACGACCGCGCAATTGTCAGTTAAAGTAACGCGGTGCCGTATCGCAAAAAATTGCCTGGTCATGAAAGGGGGGGGGGGGGGTGTTAAAACCATCCGGAGCTGAAGTGGTTAGTAAAAGAAGTACAAAAAAGTAACGTATATACTGTCAGAATCAACAGGTAACAAAACTGTTACAGGGGAAACTCCTAAACACAAAATCTCCGGACAGCATGCATCCTATAAGTCATTTCTGCTTTGGTCCAGAGTTCCACTTTAAGGTATAAATATCAAGCTTTCCCTGGCAGGCGGTGCGTTACATCCAAGCCCCTCAATTCATTTTATCTGCATTCCCAACAAATGGACACATAAGTCGCCATAATTAATACAAGCTAACATTTGCATTCTTGGAAGTTGTGTAGACCGCCCCTCCCCCGTCTCTCCGGTAAACACCCGTCCCCGCTACTTTTCACATCCTATTTTCTGTTACATTTGCAGATCTACAAAAAGACCAAGAAAAAAAAAAAAAAATGGCCGTAAAAAGTCTGGGGTAATATAAATCCAATCTGGCTCTAACTGCAGCCGAATAATTTTTCTCCGGCTCAGCCTCGGCGCGGATCTTCCCGTCTATTCATTACGGCCTTTTACAGTATTTTTATTTAATAAAACCTATTATGCCTCCCATACAAATCTCTTTGCTTATGCCTTTATCTTTTAACTGATCAATTTTTACTCTGCTGACACCTCATCTTCAACATTTGCTCATTTAAAAATTCATCGTACGCGAGATGGCTCTCCGAGGGGCCTGTCTATAAAATTTGTAGCCGCTGCCGAGCGCGCCGCGGCTCGGCGATGGCGTATGACTAAATGCTTCATAGCAAATAAAATTTGTTTCTGTAGTAAGCAGAACTGTTTAAATGTTATTTATTTTTATGCTTCAAAGGAAATATATTGTGAAGCGCCGCATTGATTTAATACGCATCAATGTCTGTGTACACGCAACGGGGGGAGGATTTATGAAACCTTTGCACAACTTCTTTAATTGAATTTTCCAAATCCCTCACCACACACAAATAATCAATATCTTCTGCGGTGGAAACCGTTCAGAATTATTACCTCCTCGCTTTTCAATTCTGTTGTCATCAGCACATAGCTCCTACCTGGACATTTGTAATAACTAGAGGAGCATAAATGGACCTGTCTCCGGGATAACGGCGGAGGTGCTCGGCGGCCTGATGCGCCGACGCTTTGATCTTGATGAAGTGCCGCCGTCCTCCAGTTTGTGCATCGGTAAAGGTCACAACAAACACGCTTAATTATTTGTCTCGAAATGGGAGCGAGAAGCTTTGAGAAGGCCGGAAGCTTTATTTTTTTTGTTTGTTTGTTTGCGTAGCTTAAATTAGGAGATGAGATTGGTGCATTGTGTTTCTTTTTTTTTTGGTGGCTCCTAGTGGAGGGTTGGTTAAAGTGAAAAACATTTTTATAGCTTTGGTTGAAGTAGGGAAGGGTTAAAAGCCATGCGAGTTTATTAAATGCTACCTGTGATCTGTAGGGGAGATCTCTCTTTATTTCCTGTCCTGTTGACACAACAGGAAGTGAAAAGACTTCTCTCGAAAGATAAGGGCCCCTAAGGGCCTCGTTTACAAAGGCACCCATCCCACCTCTTCACCTTGCTGAAATCAGAAATATTCTCAGAACGGTATCCATGCCAAGCAGGTGGCCTTTTGTGTTCAGTAAGCAGCCACTCGGCACTGGACCCAGATGCTAGTGGAGACCACTATAGTAGTGGTGTCTATAAAGTGATTTCCAGTTTCCACTGGGATTCGTCAGGTATGGCATGTACATCGGTCCATTGGCAGGTATGGCAGGTCCATGGCATGGTATCGGCGGCTATGGCATGTTACATCGGTCCAAGTTGGACCAAAAACATAGCTCCCAACTGTCCCTGATTTCGAGGGACTGTCCCTGATTTGGAGCAATGTCCCTCATTCCTCCTCATTTGCCCCTCATTTTGGTCTGATCTATATAGTTTTATATAAAATGCACTTTTTACCTATGAAAAAGTGTTTTCCAGTGCTAAACTTTTCATCTGATTTCTAAATTGCTGCATTTGTAAATTCCAAAAGCCATTATAAAGGAATAGTAGTGGTAAAAAGAAAAGCACTTGTGGGTTTAACTAATGTTGTTTTTTTGTACAATTTTCCTTTAAGGGGGCGTGACAAGGGGTGTGTCCTATGCCTGCATACTTTTGCTGATAGGTGTCCCTCATTCCCATCTCAAAATGTTGGGAGGTGTGCCAACATAACAATGTAAAAATTGCCATACTTAGAATTCTGCTTAAAGAGGAGGGCCAGTCAAAAAAAAAAAAAATTAAAAGTCAGCAGCTACAAATACTGCAGCTGCTGACTTTTAATTGGACACTTACCTGTCCCAGGGTCCAGCGATGCGGGGGATCGAAGCCCCGCTCGTCTCCCCCTCCGTTCAGCGGCGCCGGCATTGCAACTGTGGGCGCCGGGCTGTGGCTTCACAGCCTGGCACCCACTGCGCATGCGCGAGCGGCGCCGCGATTGGCCGCTCAGTCACCTGGGACCTGTAATGGGTCCCAGATGATTGACAGGAGGGAGGGAGCAGAGCTGAGCCCTTCCTGTGCCGAGGGGGAAGTGATGTCACCAGCCCAGGCACTGGAAGAGGCAGACTACGAGGGACCCCCTAGCAACAGGCATTTAGAGGTAAGTAAAAAAAAAAATATCCAAATTTTTTTTGTATTTTTTTTTAGGATTTTTCATGTAGTTTTTTTTTTTTTGGGTGGAACCCCACTTTAAAACTCTACTAGACGTTGCCAACCCTCCCCTACATTACAAGGGATACATTTTCTTTTCTCCACTTTCTGAGCGGTCTGGGAACCCATTCTAAAACCAATTGATTTGGGGTCAGTGGGAAGAATGCCTACTTTACAGTGTTGTTCAGAATGCCACCCTTACCAACAGCTAAAAAGATTATTGGTGCCATGCTGCTGGTTTTGCCATGTGGTGTTGGCCCCAGGACCATGTATGGACCCATGAGATTGGAGATCAATCAGCCAAAGCTCTAGGAACCCCTGGAGGAACCCTAGTTGAGAATGACTGTCTTATGCTTAATGCTTTGCCATGTGGTGATGACCCTGGAACTATATAGGGATGAACCCTAGTTGAGAATGACTGTCTTAGGCTTAAAGCTTTACCATGTGTCATTGGCCTTGGAAGTATACATTGACCATCAAATTGGAGGTCAATCAGCCACAGCTCAAGGAACCCCTAGAAACCTCTGGAGAAATCCTAGTTGAGAATAGCTGTCTTATGCTTAATGCTTTGCCATGTGGTGATGACCCTGGCACTAAAGAAGGACCATTGAATTGGTGGTCAATCAGCCACAGCACAAGAAATCCCTAGGAACCCTAGTTGAGAATGACTGTCGTATGCTTAATGCTTTGCCATGTGGCATTGGCATTGAAAGTATACATTGACCATCGAATTGGAGGTCAATGAGCCACAGCTCAAGGAACCCCTAGCAACCTCTGGAGGAACCCTAGTTGAGAATGGCTGTCTTATGCTTAAAGTGTAAGTAAACCCTCCTGTTGTTTTCAGCCAAGGAAGCTGCCATCTTTGCCTCTGTTTAATCTACAACTGCCATGATGCTGCACATGTGATCAATTATGACACCAGCCATTGGATGGTTTGACAGTTTGGTTGAGAGCACAACCAATGGGAGTGCTGCATTTCCGGCATGTGCCGGAAATTAAACTGTTTTATGGCTGGGTTTACTACCGCTTTAATGCTTTGCCATGAGGCATTGGCCACAGATCTATACAGGGACCATTGGATTGGAGGTCTTAAAAGAAATGGGCAGAATGACATAACCATTATTTTTACTAAAGAGGACTGCTGGGGCTGGATGGAGGAGGAAGCTAGGGATATTGAGGGAGATTTACTAAAGCCAATCTGCTTCTAACTTCAGCTTGTTCAATTAAGCTTCGACAAAAAAAAAAAAAAAGAAAAACCGGGAAGCTGATTGGTTTCAAATTGTTTTTTTTTTTTTACACTGGTGTGGGGAAACTTAAAGTAAAAAGATATAACTGGAGTTCCCTTTTAAGGGTCACAATATATGGAAACACACATACCACAGTGCTGTATTGTTCGTTGTGAATGGCACCCCATCGCACTGAATCATAATGGCCAGCGCACCCCTCTATTACTGTTATGCTGATCACTCTCCCCCACTTGCAGAAATAAAAACAAAAAACGGTTTTGACCATAGGTTACAAACCTGCCGTGGTGCAGTATTATGGTAAGATATCATGGCAGCTCCCATACAGCGAACCATGAAACAGTCCGAAGAGCAGAGTCATGAAACGTGGTTAAAGTGTAAAGAGTTTTGTAGTGAAGGATGAGTTTTGTTCAGACTTCAACATGCGGAGAATTCCTCCTTCCCATGACAGATTGTATTAAGTTTTTATTTTTTCCTGGAGTCACGCCCCTAAAGTGGAACGAATCCTAACAAAATGTTTTTGATGCTCGGTGATACAGCGAGCGTTGTGCGCCTCCTTGTCTCTCCCTGAATGCAACAACGAGAGAGAATCAGCCAGACCACGGATCTCCAAACTTGTCAGTATAAGAGCCACGCTGTACGTTTCACAAATACTGGCGGGCTGAAAAACGTTTTGTAAATTGTATTTTTTCATTTACAGTATATGAATGAATAGGTTTTTTACAAAGCAAAGAAATTCCAAATAAACTTGAGCCCATCAAAGCTAATGGTGTAAGGGGGGACTCTGATGTGGAACCATGATGTAAGGAGTGACTCTATTAGGGGACTCTCATGTAAAGGAGAATTTTGATGGGACCTTGATGTTAATGGGGACTTTGATAAGCACTCTGATGGGGACTCTCATGTAAGGGGGAACGCTGATGGGGACCCTAATATAAGGGGGGACTTTGATGGGGACCATGATGTAAAGGTAGACTTTAATGGGCACTCTGATGCAGACTCTGATTTAAAGGGGGAATATAGTAGACACTCTCACGTAAGGGAGGGACTCTGCTGGTGACCCTACTGTAAGGGGGCTCCGATAGGGACCCTGATGTAAGGGGAGACTCTGATGGGGACTCTCATGTAAAGGGGAACTTTGATGGGGACCATGCTATAAAAGGGGACTTTGATGGGCACTATGATGCAGACTCTCACATAAAGGGGGGCTTTGATGGGGACTCTCGTGTAAGGTGGACTTTGATGGGGAGTCCCGGTAAGGGGCACTCTGATGGGGCCTGTCATGTAAGGGGGTACTCTGATATGGGACCCTGATGTAAGGAAGGACTCTATAGGGGACTCTCATTTAAGGGTGGACTCTGATGGAGATTCTCATTTAAGGAAGGACTCTGATGGGGATTCTCATTTAAGGGGGTGGACTTTAACGAGCACTCTGATGCAAACTTTGATTTAAAGGGGAACTTTGGTAGGGACTCTCACGTAACGGAGGGACTCTGCTGGGGACCCTACTGTAAGAGGGCACTCTGATATAAGGAGGCTCTAATAGGGACTCTCATGTAAGAGGGGACTCTGATGGGGCCAATCATGTAAGGGGGGACTCTGATGGGGACCCTGCTATAAAAGGGGACTTTGATGGGCACTCTGATGTAGATTATCACATAAGGGGGGACTTTAATGGGGACTCTCGTGTAAGGGGGCCCTGATGTAAGGAGGGACTCTATTGGGGACTCTCATGTAAGGGGGAATTCTGATGGGGACCTTGATGTATTACATTTGTCATAATGAATTAAGAGTGGAAACTGCAAGCCAGGCCTTCTCGTCCAACATCAGTGCCTGACCTCACAAATGCCCTTCTGGAAGAATGGTCAAACATTCCCATAGACACACTCCTAAACCTTGTGGACGGCCTTCCCAGAAGAGTTGAAGCTGTTATAGCTGCAAAGGGTGGGCCAACTCAATATTGAACCCTACGGACTAAGACTGGGATGCCATTAAAGTTCATGTGCGTGTAAAGGCAGGTGTCCCAATACTTTTGACAATATAATGTATACGACTATTCTCACAAACACTGGTCCATCTCGCCCCCCCCCCCCCCCCCCCCCCTTACGGTTTACAGGTTCTCTTTATAAAGGAAGGCTCTAATAGAACAGACGAAGCGCGGTGTCCCTGTGGGTCCCGTCAGACGAGGGGCCGAGTCCAGAATGAGATGTGGAAATCTGGAGAGATAAAACTTGTGCACAACAATCAATAATTAATTTCTGAAAATAGAAATGGATATTTTTTTTCCCCGATGTTAGGAGGGAACAGTCTTGTAAATCTTTAAAATGGAATTAAACTGAAAAAAAAAAGTATTCATTCTGACTTTGAAACTGATAAACAGATCCTCTATACAATCATCTGACAACGTGTCGCTTATAAAACAAGTTCCCGGTATTGGAGATGATGGAGAGTCGGGTGTACTCCATTAAATTGAACCTTCCATTGGTCAGTGGTAAAGCAACAGGTCCATTTTAACCACTTGAGTACTCGGCTGTATACACCCCTTCATTACCAGCCTTAGTTTGACTGACAATTACTCGGTCCTGCCACACTGCAACCACATGGATTTATATCATTTATATAATTATTTATATATATATATATATATATATATATATATATATATATATATATATATATATATATATATATATATATATATATATATATATAAGAAAGACAAACCTTTCTTTTGGTTATATTTAAAGAGGAAGTTCACCTTTTAAAATAAAACCCAGCAACTACAAATACTATAGGGGTTCATTTACTGAAAGCAAACAGACTGTGCACTTTGCAAGTACAATTGCTCCAGAGCTTAGTAAATGAGGTGAAGCTTCACTTTGCAAAGAATACCCAATCACATGCAAGGAAAAAAACAAAACAAAAAAAAAACCCAGCATTTTTGCTTGCACATGATTGGATGATGGAAGCCAGCAGAGCTCCCCCTCATTTACTAAACTCTGGAGCAAGTGGTAAAAACAATTTTTCTCAGAAAGTGGGATTTTAACCACTTGCCAACCGCCGCATGTACATATACGTCCTAAATTTGGGGGCGCATATCGTTGTTATGGCTATCTGCCATAACCCCGGTATCCCTGTTTTCGACCGGCGGTCGGCTACAAGATAAAAGTGGTCTCTGCGGCAGATTCGCAGTGAGATCACTTTTAAATCGGTGGCAGGAGAGGGGACCCCCCCCCCCCTCGCCCTCCGCCGCCAGCAGCAGCGGAGACGATGATCGCGTCTGTTCCCTAGCTGTGCATGGAGACGAGTGAGGGGAAGATAGCCTCCCCACCCGTCTCCATGACACTGCAGGGCGGAAGCGACGTCAAAACCTCACTTCCACCCATACGTCTTAAAGCCACATTTTTTCAAATGACCTTTTTTTTTATTGTATTTAAATCCAAATATAAGATCTGGATGTTTACATTCCTTGTAATAGGAATAAAAGTGACACAATTTTTTTTTTTTTTTTTTTTTAAACAGTGTAAAAATAAATAAAATCAAGTAAAATAAATAAATTAAAAAAAAACAAAAACACCCTGTCCCGACGAGCTCTCGCGCAGAAGCGAACGCATACGTGAGTAGCGCCCGCATATGAAAACGGTGGTCAAACCACACATGTGAGGTATCGCCACGATCGTTAGAGCAAGAGCAATAATTCTAGCCCTAGAGAAAAGGGATTGTCCCCCATGAGGGGTTTTCCAGGCAGCAAAAAAAAAAAAAAAAAAGGTTGAAAAAAATGCTAAAAAAAGAATGTAAATGGTAAAGATTGGTTTTTTATAGCAAGGTATCAAAAAATAAATAAATAATAGACATATAGGGTCAAAGCATGAGCTGTGATCTAGCATAAAAACAATGATGACATCGCCAACATAACAGTATACATTAATGCACAGTGCTCAAGTAGTTAGGATAAGATGGCGCGTGATTCCTATGTATGAATACTGACGCGTTTCGACCCCACGGGTCTTCTTCAGAGCATTTTTTCAACAATGACCAGTATTAGAGTAAACTATCACAGATACTCAAAACATATATATATACCCTCACATTCTTCAGCTGTCTCCCCCTCTTTTTTTACCTCCCTTTACGTCTTTTACCATTTCATATTGAATATTGAAAGTACAGTATCCCCACTGCAGGCACGGCTTTTCCGCCCCTGTTGGCCCCTCCCTAGGTTTTTAGGATTGCCTGTAATGTGACTCCTCGCAAGACGCGTACGGACAGTTGGCTCCATCCTGTGACTGTACGGGCCACTCGGGAACTCTTGGATCAAGCTAAGGGGCCCTCCTTTAGAGGTTCCAAAAAACATTG
This sequence comes from Lithobates septentrionalis, assembly GCA_037952835.1. Taxonomy (NCBI): domain Eukaryota; kingdom Metazoa; phylum Chordata; class Amphibia; order Anura; family Ranidae; genus Lithobates; species Lithobates septentrionalis. The sequence goes on from JBBDGP010000844.1 coordinate 124,736, forward strand.
CTTATTAGAATGTGATCGGTAACTATAAAAAATAATGTTTATTATTGCCGTTTTCTCTCTTGGTATCTGTTAATTGCAACTATGAATTTCAACACATGTTAACATTTCTGCAGCTCAAAAAAATCCTCTGAAGAAGACCCGGTGGGGTCGAAACGTGTCAGTATTCATACATAGGAATCATGCGCCATCTTATTCTAACTACTTGAGCACTGTCTATTATTTATTTTTTGATACCTTGTTATAATAAAAACAATCTTTACCATTTACATTCTTTAGCATTTTTTCAACCTTTTTTTGCTGCCTAGAAAACCCCTCATGGGGGACAATCCCTTTTCTCTAGTATTACCCGGGGTGTGCAGCTACCTCTTTTCTCATATGAGTGTCTTTTTACTTTAATTCTAGCCCTAGACCTCCTCTAACGCAAAACATGTAACCTGTAGAATTTTTTAAACTTCGCCTAAGGAGATTTTTAAGGGTAAAAGTTTGACGCCATTCCACAAGCGGGCACAATTTTGAAGCGTGACATGTTGGGTATCAATTTACTCAGCGTAACATTATCTTTCACAATATATAAAAATATTGGGCTAACTTTACTGTTGTCTTATTTTTTTATTCAAAAATGTGAATTTTTTCCACAAAAAAAGCGCACTTGTAAGACCGCTGCGCAAATACGGTGTTAAAAAAAAGTATTGCAATGACCGCCATTTTATTCTCTAGGGTGTTAGAAAAAAAAACAAAAAACAATATATAATGTTTGGGGGTTCTAAGTAATTTTCTAGCAAAAATAAACGGTTTTAAACATGTAAACACCTAAATTCCAAAACGAGGCTGGTCTTGAGATACGTGTAGAAAAAATTTTTATTTTTTTTATTCATGTGAATAAACTAGTACGTGGTGAAAAATTGATAAAACTCAACATGTACATGAAAAAACAATTGTTAAAAGACCAACTAAGAACCAAAGCCCAGAAGCTGTAAAAACGACAGAACATCCAACGCGTTTCGAAAAACACTCATGGTTTATATCTTCTTCAGGGACTGAATCGGGCTTAGTATTTTTCAAAGCTGAAAGTTTAATCCTCGCTATGAGCGTTTCACCAAGCGGTGTGCAATAATTCAATTAAAGATTAAATCATTGGAGATATACTTTCAGAAGTCTGATAGTGAAGGAATGAAAAAAGTTGAGTGAGAAAGATCGATCTTGGCTCCTGTTAGGGCTCGGCGTGGCTCTAATCGTCAGTCAGCAAATTGTCTCCCGCCACCAATAAAAGTGATCTTGCGGCGAATCCGCCGCAGGTACCACTTTTATCAGAAAGCCGGCCGCTGCATGAAAACGGGGATACCGGGGTTATGGCAGCTAGCTGCTGCCATAACCCCGGTATCCCCCTTCAAAGTTTGGACGTACATCGTCGCGCGGCGGTCCGGAAGTTTAAACACTGCCAAAAGAAGGGTCTGTCTTTCTAAACAATAATTATATAAAAATAATTATATGAATTATATAAATCCACGTGGCTGCAGTGTGGCATGACTGAGTAATTGTCAGTCAAACTATGTGCACAGTCTATTTTCTTTTAGTAAATCAACCTCTATAGCTGCTGACTTTTAAGGTACCATAATTATCGGCGTATAACACGCACCTTAATTTTAAGAGGGATGTTTCAGGAAAAAAACGTAAATTTTAGATACAGTGGAACCTTGGTTTACGAGTAACGCGGTTAACGAGCGTTTTGAAAGACGAGCAACTTTTTTTTTTTAAATCCTTACTCGGTGTGCGAGTGTTGTCTCGCAAAACGAGCAGGAGTCAAGCCAATGGGGTGTGCAGTACCGCATTTGGCCAGTGGTGCGGGGGGGGGGCGCCGGTGACACTCAGAACAGTTTGGAGCCGTTCGGCAATACTCGGAAACGCACGGAAATACTCCGTTCCCAAGCCTTTCCGAGTTCAGCCGGCTGTCCCCGAGTATTTCCGAAGACTCTACGGCGCCCACCCCCCACCTCTGGCCACATGCGGTATTGCATGTAATAGAAGTCGATGTGGAACAAATTATCTTCGTTTCCACTGACCTCTATGGGGAAACTCGCTTTAATATGCGAGTGCTTTGGATTACAAGCATTCTCCTGGAACGGATTATGCTCGTAATCCAAGGTTCCACTGTAAAGGACTTTGAAGCAAAATAAGGGTCAGTGCCCATCTGCAGCCTCGCCATTGCCCATCATTGCAGCCTTGCCCTTGCACATCTGCAGCCTTGCCATTGCCCATCATTGCAGCCTAATCGGTACCCATCTGCAGCCTCACCATTGCTCATCTGCAGCCTTGCCAGTGTCCATTATTGCAGCCTAATTAGTGCCCATCTGCAGCCTCACCATTGCCAGATTAGACAGAACCGGATCACCTGAGTACTCGGCTTGGCGTCACGCCCAATCCCGCCTCCTGGCGCTCCAATACTGGTGTCTTGTCGAATACTGTCCCCCATCCAAAAGTGTCCGCCCTGTACTGTGCAGGCGCAGTACAGAGGACAAACGAGAGCCGAAAGTCTCCGAAGTTCTACAGCTGATCATCAGCTGTACACGGCGCCTGCGCTTTTATTCTCACCCTATGTCCAGGTTCATTCCCTACCATCCAAGTGGACATAGAGTAAGAATAAATAGATGCCGAGCGCAGCAAGGCCGTGCCCGAAGCGTGGCGAGCGAAGCGAGCCCGCAAGGGGCCCTCTTGCAAAGCCATCACTAATAAGTGCCCAAGCGCCGTGTACAGCTGATGGTCAGCTGATCAACTTCGGACACTTTAGGCATCTCCTTCTCCTCCGTACTGCGCAGGTGCTGCGCCTGTGCAGTATGGGGCGGACACTATCTGATAGGAGGACACTTCTCGTCAGAACACCGGGATGTCAATGCTAGGAGCTGTCCAGGAGGCGGGGCGGGGCGTGCCTGGGGCCCAGGACTGTCTTCCCACAGCCAGTTTATTCTTACCGCTGAGGATCTCCGGCACCACAATTTTGGAAATGGGAGCCGGCTGTGGCTTACCGAAGAATCACAGCTGGCTCCCAACTGCGCATGCGCAAGATTTCGCAGTGCTGAGGGACTGGTCCTGCAGCCTCCAGGGACGTGTGTTGTGTCCCAGGAGGCCGCGGGCGTGCCTAAGTGTGCGTCATTCTTGCCTAGGCGATAATTGAGGAAGTGGGAGTGAGTACTTATCAATAAAAGTACCCGCTCCCTATAAAAATGGCCAAACTGTTATGCCCCGTACACACGGTCGGACATTGATCGGACATTCCGACAGCAAAATCCATGGATTTTTTCCGACGGATGTTGGCTTAAACTTGTCTTGCATACACACGGTCACACAAAGTTGTCGGAAAATCCGATCGTTCTGAACGCGGTGACGTAAAACACGTACGTCGGGACTATAAAACGGGGCAGTAGCCAATAGCTTTCATCTCTTTATTTATTCTGAGCATGCGTGGCACTTTGTGCGTCGGATTTGTGTACACATGATCGGAATTTCCGACAACGGATTTTGTTGTCGGAAAATTTTATATCCTGCTCTCAAACTTTGTGTGTCGGAAATTCCGATGGAAAATGTGTGATGGAGCCCACACACGGTCAGAATTTCCGACAACAAGGTCCTATCACACGTTTTCCGTCGGAAAATCAGACCGTGTGTATAGGGCATCAGAGATGGGGCTAAGCGGCCAATTTTCAACTTTCAGCGCTGTCACTCTTTGAGTGACAATTGCGCGGTCATGCTACAGTGTACCCAAATGAAATTTTTAGAATTTCTTTCTTTTGGTGGTATGTAATTGCTGCTGGGTTTTTTAATTTGTTGCTAAATAAAACAAAAAAGGACCGAAATTTTTGAAAAACAAAAAACAAAACTGTTTCATAATTTTGAAAACAGGTAATTTTTCTCCTGCACTGATAGGCTGCGCTGATAGACACTGACAGGTGGCACTAATGGGCACTGATAGGCGGCAATAATGGGCACTGATAGGTGACACTGATAACCATAAGGCGGCACTAATAGGCACTGATAGGTGGCACTGATAAGCACTGATGAGGCGGCACTGATGGGTGGCACTGATAAGCGGCACTGATGTCTGGCACTGATGAGAAACTGATGGGCATTGATTGACAGCACTGGTGGGCACTGGTAGGTGACACTGATAGGGAGCACTGATCTCTGGGACTGATGAGACACTGGTGGGCATTGATGGGTGGCACTGTGGGCACTGGTGGGTACTGATAGGTGGCACTGGGTGGCACAGTGGGCACTGGCAGCTGACACTGGTGAGCACAGAAAATGCAGCCACAGCTTTCTGTGTGAGGGACCGATGTCCCTCTGACAGAAGCCAGTGATCGGCTTTTTTTTCCCCTCTTGCTGACAGTGTGAGGAAAAAAAAAATACAGATTACCGAGCTTCTGTTTACATTACGTGATCAGCCGTCACTGGCTAACAGCTGATCACTTGGTAAGGGGTCGGGATCGACCCCTTACTCGGATCTGTGATCAGCCGAGTCTCATGGACTCTGATCACAGAGCGCGCCGCGCGCAGCCCTTAGGTTCATACAGACAGCGCTTGCTCGGGAGAACGCCTTCCGGGCAATTAAGGCCCGCGTTGTAGCTGTCTTTCAGCTATATCGCGGGTGGCAATAGTTGATAACCACGTTTTTTTTTTTTTTTTAAAAAGACCAAGAATTTGGGATAACTTCTATTAACCTTTTTTTCCTCTTCACATATTTGGTGGCAGTGCTAATTTCGTCAAATTTACACCGGTACTGGAGATTTTAGTAGACTAAAATATGACTAAAACTAAAACAATTCAGATGACTAAAATGCGGCTAAAACTAAAATGGCATTTTAGTCAAAAGACTATATAACTAAAACAAAATCGAAATTTTAAGTCAAAATGAACACAGCGTCTGCTGGTCATTTCTCAGGCTGGGTTCACACCTATGCGAATTGGATGTGGTTTTGTCCGCATGAAATTTGCATGGTAGGAGATTGTGACCAGCTCTCTATGGAGCTGGTTCACATATCTCCGGTGCGGCTCCGGTGCAAATTTGCACGGGGGTCCTGTGCGTCTTTTGGTCCACTTCAGGTCCGAATTCAGCCCAAAAATTTGGGCTGAAATCGGACACACCGGACCCCTGTTGTGAGCCGCATGCGGCAAAAGCGTGAGCCCAGCCTAAATCAGCGGCGCAATTCCATCCCCAGCCTATAATAAAGCACATTTAAACATGTATTGCACTTCCACATAAGAATAGGTAGGGGGTCATCTACTAGATTGCTGAACGAAAAAAAAAAAAAAAATTAAGAAAAAGGCTTTTCTTATTTTTTTTCTTAATATTTAAAGTTTGCAATATATTCAGGTAATATGTGCAATGGCATTACAACCCAAAGAGTTTACAGTTTTTTTTTTTATATTTAAGGCTCAGTTCACACCGCCGTGACTTTGAAGCCAACATCCCAGCGCGACTTCGGCGCGACTTGCATACGACTTCTTTAACAGAAGTCAACGCAACTCATGCCAAAGTCGGACCAAAAGTAGAGCAGGAACCTTTTTGGAAGCCGGAGCGACTCAAGTAGAACGGTTCCATTGCACTTAATGCGACTTGTCATGCAACATGTGCTCTCAAAGTCGGAGTGCATGTCACAACAATGTGAGCCGAGCCTTAACCACCAGCGCTACAGCCGAAAGACAGCTACAGCGCAAGCTTCCAATGCCGGGAGAGCACGCATTGACGTCCCCCCGTGATCGCACTGCCCACGGGCCCCCCCGGGCGGAGTCCTTCAGACTCGGCTGATCACAGAGCGGGATAAAGGACCAAACACAGCAGGCATTTCCTACCAAGGGGCACATATGCGAAAAGTCACCTGCACGCGATGTGCCGAAGGGCTCTGCCAGGACCAATACTGGATTTATAAGGGGCAAAAGGGACAACTGCCCTGGGCCCCCTGACAAAAGGGGGCCCCCCCTCTATACAAAAATATTATTAAAAAAGTATAAAAAATTATATAAAATAATTACAAATTAATAATAATAAAATATAATAATATACTTTTTATTAAATGTAATATTATATATATATATATATATATATATATATATATATATATATATATATATATATATATATATATATATAAAAGAATAATAGAATACATAATAATAATAATTTAATTTCTTTTATTAGAAGTAATATTTTTTCGGCCATCATCTGTAAAAGTTTTTACTCTGGACTGTTACATTGCATCACTTAAAAAAAAAAAAAAATTGGCAGCTCAAGCGAAGCACACACACACACACACACACACACACACACACACACACACACAGAGTGCCATGACTGCGCGTGTGCGCACGCATGACCTCGGAATGACGTTGTGTCATACATTTTAAAAATGTGTGATTGTCATTGAGAATGTAAACCAACTCCTTGTATGAGAGGCCCCAAGAACCTGAAGTGCTCCGAGCCCCCCAAGGTCTAAATCTGACCCTAGCCAGAACCCAAAGGCCTGGCAGAGCCATTTGGTGCATCTGTGCAGGCGCCAATGTGGCGGTGCTGGAGGGGGGGGGGTGGTGCCACCTAGGAAAAGGACTGAAGGTCTGCATGCATTGATAGCAGATATTATTGGCCTCAATGAAGGGGAAGCAAATCCCCGAAATGTGTTGGCTTTCCTTGAAGTTTCAATGTACATATTCACTTTATAAGGACGAGTTTTGCTTGCGTCAGAATTGGTTCTGCTCCCATTGAATTCTATGGGAATGCAACAGCAGCTTGAAGCAGGCCAAATGATTTTGTCAGTGAATGCTGAATGATCTCAGAAGCAATTCAGACTAACATGGAAAGCACACTGCATTTCCCAACAAGAATATCCCAATACCCTTCATCACTTGTCCGAGACCTTAGCACAGTAATATTGTATTTTAGAAAACGTGAACCACCCTGCCTTCCTCCTACTCCCACCTTATATATACACATGTGGGGCAATATGTCAAAATCAAGAGATCTAACCCTTACACCAGCCATTCTCAACCAGGGTTCCATGGGACCCTGGGGTTCCTCCAAAGGTTTCTAGGGGTTCCTTGAGCTGTGGCTGATGAACCACCTTTTTGATGGTGCCTACAGAGTTCAAGGTTCAGCATCACTTAGCAAAGCCAGGAGGAAAGATAAACACAAAATATCTTTTCAGCTGTCTTTAAGAGTGGCATTCTGAGCACCACTTTAAGGGGAACATTCTTCCTATGGACCACCAGTATAAGGAGCATTGTTCCTATTGACCCCTAATGAATTGGTTTTAGTAAGGGTTCCTCGAGACCTGAAAATTATTTCTGGGGTTCCTCTAGGGTTATAAGGTTGAGAAAGCCTGCCTTACACACTCGATACAAAACCAACAAAAGAAAAAAAATCAATTTGCTTGGAGTTGAGCTATAGATATAGGCCCCTATGAGCTCCTCAAACCTTGAGAGCCCAAAGGCATCCCTCGAATGGCTCCGAATGTCAGACACAGAGCAAATCCCGTCTTTTTTGGCAGCCACGAGGAAGTTCTGCTTACATTCCGTTTTGAAAATATTTTGTTTACAGCTAATGTTAGTCATGGGCAGACAATGGGGCCGTTTTCACCGCTTGTACAAGATAATGATATACGGGGCCAGGACATAATGGTGCCCATTCATACATCATGTTCTTCCATTAGGTTGTTTTAAGAAGAGCTTGTTTGAGTAAAGTAAATAAATTTCATGCCTCGCCATGTGACCATAATGTGACATTCTAGCAACAGAATGGTCATGAGTTTAATGTTTTCGAGCGGAACTAATTAAAAGTAATCACGAAAAAAACCACATCCAAAAAGAGGCAGAACGCCAGCCCGTCCCTCGATACGCTTTCCCATCACCTTATTCATCCTACGACTTTCCACAGTAAAAGATACAATATTAACAGAAATTCACATTCATCTTGGTGAATTCCAGTGTAAATTTCGTCGACTAAAATACGACTAAAACTACAACAACTGAGATGACTAAAATATGACTAAAACTAAAATGGCATTTTAGTCAATAGATTAAAATGGGACTAAAACTAAAATGCCATTTTAGTCAAAAGACGAAGACTTTTTTAAAACTAAATTGAAATTTGACTTCAAAATTAACACTGGTCTGTAGTGCATGTTCATACCTCAATACCATAAATAATAACATATTAGATTTTTCACTCCAGCAGTATATAATGAGTTTGAAAATTGTAGAGAAATGTTAATTAATGCATTACAATTTAATTACACCCATTAGATTTCAGACGACTAAAATGTACTGGAGATTTAGTCGACTAAATACGACTAAAACTAAAACAATTGCAGAAGACTAAAATGGGACTAAAACTAAAATGCCATTTTAGTCCTAAGACTAAATCGAAGTTTGCTGCCAAAATTAACACTGGTGAATTCATGTTTATCTTTTTTTAACCACTTCAGCCACTGACCATTTGGCTGGCAAAAGGCCAGAGCACTTTTTGCGATTCAGCACTGCGTCGCTTTAACTGACAATTGCGCAGCTGTGCGACGTTGCACCCAAACAAAATTGGAGTCCTTTTTTTCCCACAAATAGAGCTTTCTTTTGGCGGTATTTGATCACCTCTGCGGTTTTTATTTTTTGCGCTAAAAACATAAAAGGAGCGACAATTTTGAAAAAACGCAATATTTTTTACTATAATAAATATCCCCCAAAAATATATATAAAAAAACATTTTTTTTCCTCAGTTTAGGCTGATATGTATTCTTCTACATATTTTTGGTAAAAAAAAAAAAAAAAAAAAAAAAAAAAAATCGCAATAAGCGTATATTGATAGGTTTGCGCAAAAGTTATAGTGTCTACAAAATAGGGGATAGTTTTATGGCTTTTTTATTATTATTATTATTTTTTTACTAGTAATGGCGGCGATCTGCGTTTTTTATCGGGACTGCGACATTATGGCGGACACATCGCACAATTTTGACACATTTTTGGGACCATTGCCATTTTTACAGCGATCAATGCTATAAAATTGCATTGATTACTGTAAAAATGTCACTGGCAGTAAAGGGGTTAACCACTGGGAGGCAGTAAAGGGGTTAAGTGTGTCCTAGTGTGTGTTCTAACTGAAGCGGGGAGGGGACTGTGCAGGGGAGATGACAGATCGCTGTTCATACTCTGTATGAACAGACGATCTGTCTGTTCTCCCCTCAGAGAACCGGAAACTGTGTGTTTACACACACAGATCCCGGTTCTCCGTGTGCTCCGAGCGAACGGGGGAGCCCGGCGGTGATCGCGACCGCCGGGCACTCGCATCGGCTCCGTGGGCAAGCAAGGGGCGTGCGCGCCCCCTAGTGGCCGTCTATGTTACCGACGTAACATGACGGCGATTCGCGCAGCTAAGCCATGTTGCCGCAGTACAACTGCGCCGGCTGATCGGCAAGCGGTTAAAGTAATTGTAAGGCTTTCTTATTTTAATTAAAAAAAAACTAAACATGGTATACTTACCTGCTCTTTGCAATAGTTTTGCACAGAGCAGCCCCAATTCTCCTCTTTTTGGGTCCTCCCATTAGCGCTCCTGGCTCTGCCCCCCCCCTCATGCCCTAAGGCTGCTTTCACACTGGGGCGTCGGTGGTAAAGCGCCGCTATTTTTAGCGGCGCTTTACCGTCGTTTTTTGCGGAGGGTTTCGGCCGCTAGTGGGCTTTTAACCCCCGCTAGCGGACGAAAATGGGTTAAAATGACAAAAAAAGCGCCGCTGTAGTTCCTGTACTACTTTTAGGGACTCCGGGGTGAGATTTCCATAGACATCTGTGCAGCAACCCGCACAGATGTCTCTGAAATCGCCCCCGAAGTCGGGACTGACATGTGGGAATGAAATTGTGCGAGTTTATTCTCGCTGTCAGTGTGAACTTGGGCTTAAAGATTGTTTCCTTTTGGAGCCTGAGTAGAAAAGCCTGTCCCCTGCCAGCATATTGTAGAACAGCGGTCGCCAACCAGTGGTCCCCAGAAAATTGTGGTGGTCCCCAGGGGTTCTGCTGCAAATCAACATTGTGGCAGATTTGCAGTGCATCCGGAAAGTATTTACAGCGCTTTACTTTTTCCACATTTTGTTATGTTACAGCCTTATTCCAAAATAGATTAAATTCATTATTTTCCTCAAACATTCTACAAACAATACCCCATAAATGACAACATGAAAGACGTTTGTTTGAAATCTTTGCAAATGTATTAAAAATAAAAAAAATCCCATGTACATAAATATTCACAGCCTTCGCCATGACAATCAAAATTGAGCTCAGCTGCATCCTGTTTCCACTGATCATCCTTGAGATGTTTCTACAACTTGATTGGAGTCCACCTGTGGTAAATTCAGTTGATTGGACATGATTTGGAAAGGCACACCCGTTGTCTATATAAAGGTCCCGCAGTTACCATTGCATGTCAGAGCAGAAACCAAGCCATCAAGTCCAAGGAATTGTCTGTAGACCTCCAAGACAGGATTGTATGGAGGCACAGATCTGGAGAAGGTTACAGAAATATTTCTGCAGCATTGAAGGTCCCAATGAGCACAGTGGCCTCCATCAATCATAAATGGAAACAGTTTGGAACCTCCAGGACTCTTCCAAGGACGGGCCGCTCGGCCAAATTGAGTGATCGGGGGAGAAGGGCCTTAGTCAATGAGGTGACCAAGAACCCGACGGTCACTCTGACAGAGCTCCAGCGTTTCTCTGTGGAGAGAGGAGAACCTTCCAGAAGCGCAATCATCTCTGCAACACTCCACCAATCAGGCCTGTATGGTAGAGTGGCCAGACGGAAGCCAATCCTCACTAAAAGGCTCATGACAACCTGCATGGAGTTTGCCAAAAGGCACCTGAAAGACTCTCAGACCAAGAGAAGCAAAATTCTCTGGTCTGATGAAACAAAGATTGAACTCTTTGGCCTGAATGGCAAGCGTTATGTCTGGAGGAAACCAGGCACCGCTCATCACCTGGAGTAATACTATCCCTACAGTGAAGCACAGTGGTGGCAGCATCAAGCTGTGAGGATGTTTTTAGGAGGCAGGAACTGGAAAACTAGTCAGGAACGAGGGTAAGATGAATGCAGCAATATACAGAGACATCCTTGATGAAAACCTGCTCCAAAGTGCCCTGGACCTCAGACTGGGGCAAAAGTTCATCTTCCACTAGGAATAGGACAACGACTCTTAGCACACAGTCGACATGACAAAGGAGTGGCTACGGGACAACTCTGTGAATCTCCTTGAGTGGCCCAGCCAGAGCCCAGACTTGAACCCGATTGAACAAGCACTAATGAGCAGGACCCTCTGATCCCTCCTGTATTGATTTGTATTGTAAGTGTACTGTCTGCCCTCATGTTGTAAAGTGCTGCGCAAACTGTTGGTGCTATATAAATCCTGTATAATAATAATAACATCTCTGGAGAAATCTGAAATGGCAGTGCACCGATGTTCCCCATCAAACCTGATGGAGCTTGAGAGGTCCTGCAAAGAAGAATGGGAGAAACTGCCCAAAAATAAGTGTGCCAAGCTTGTGGCATCATACTCAAAAGGACTTGAGGCTGTAATTGATGCCAAAGGTGCTTCACCAAAGTATTGAGCAAAGGCTGTGAATACTTATGTACATGGGATTTTTTTCGTTTTTTATTTTTAATAAATTTGCAAAGATTTCAAACAAACTTCTTTCACATTGTCATTATGGGGTATTGTTTGTAGAATTTTGAGGAAAATAATGAATGAATTTAATCAATTTTGGAATTAAGGCTGTAAGATAACACAATGTGGAAAAAGTGAATCGATGTGAATACTTTCCGGATGCACTGTATACAGCCCAATGTTGTTTCCAATGCACGCTGACAGTCAATGTGCATTGATACCGAATGCCTCCTCTGTAGTTACGGCTCCTGTGAACTCAGAGGGAGGAACCGGGAATAGTACACATAGCGGGTGGTGAAGGAGGGGACTTCCAATGGCAGCGCTGGTCACGGACTTTGTGAGGGAGCACGGAGCTAGAGCACATGGCTGGATAAGGAGGTGTAAGGCAGCAGTGTGATGCAGAGTGCAGTGGGGGTGGGGGAACACAGAGAGTCAGAGCATTGTGTGTATAAGGCATGTAAAATGCATGTTAGTGGTCTGCGGGATTCAAAATTGTGAGTTTAGTGGTCTGTGAGGTCAGGAAAGTTGGCAATCACTGCTGTAAAGAACGGCCCTTGCTCTCTGTGTGGAGGCAGTGGTCTGTCTGCAGAGTTCTGACAGGTCTAGGGCTGAAACTAACGATTATTTTCCTAATCGATTAGTTGGCTGATTATTGTTTCGATTAATCGGATAATACCCTTTAAAAAAGTGTGGTGTATAATTTAATATGTAAAGTTTAAAAAAAAGGCAATGTATTCTTCAAAATCTATATGCAGTGGTAAATATAAATAATCAACTATATAATTAGGGAGCAAAATCTCTAAACCACTCTGAGAATAACAGACAGAAGAGATATACTGTATATACTATTGGAGGTTGAATCTGGTAAATATCATCAGACTCAGAGATCACATTTTTTATTTACACCCCATTCACACTGGGGCCCATGTAATGTGCCCTGCTCCCACGTAATGTGGCCTGCCTCCTTGAAATGTGCCCTGCTCCCACGTAATGTGGCCTGCCTCCTTGAAATGTGCCCTGCTCCCACGTAATGTGGCTCGCCTCCATGTAAAAGTTTACTTTAAATGTAATAGTAATGCCTTCTATTACCTCCAGTCTAGCAGCCTCCACCTTCTCTGGGTTCAGATGCTGATCTTCCCTGCAAAGTCTTTAAAGTCATTTTTTTAAAAACAAACATGGTATACTTACCTGCTCTGTGTAATGGTTTTGCACAGAGCAGCCCCGATTCTTCTCTTCTGGGGTCCCCCACCGATGCCTCTGGCTCTTCCTGCCTTCAGAGTGCCCCAATAGCTAGCTGCAAATTATAGTGTAGCGTGCCCCTATAACAAGGTAAAAAAACTTCTGCTTTTAGACCCACTCACTTCTTGCCTAGGACTACATGTTCCATGAGGCATTGCTCCTCACACATCCACAAGTTCTCAGGCACTTCCTGACATGTAAGGATGGTGTACTGAGCTGTATGTGTGCTGCACTATATTTCCTGATATGTAAACAAATAATGCATTCTGTATGCAGGCCAAATAATCGGCTGGCCGATAAATCGATTATGAAAATAGTTGACAACTATTTTCATAATCAATTAGTTGTTTCAGCCCTAGACAGGTCACTTGCTGAATCAGAGCTACAGCTCTCCAAGTAGCAGAGAGCATAACATTTATTGACTGTAGTGTTATCCCTCAGACCTTTCACCAAGTTTGTTGCTCATCTATGGACTTGTTCTATCAAAAACTTTCTGAGAAAGGTTGCCAGAACTGCACACAATATTGTAAATGAGGTCTAACTATATACCTAAATAGGGGAATCATCGCCTCCTTCCTCCTGCTGGTGATCTCTCTACTGAGAACTAAAGATCTTTATAGAGGAATCAGGAACTCCTTCCTTCTGTTGGTGATCTCTCTACTGAGAACTAAAGATCTTTATAGAGGAATCAGGAACTCCTTCCTTCTGTTGGTGATCTCTCTACTGAGAACTAAAGATCTTTATAGAGGAATCAGGAACTCCTTCCTTCTGTTGGTGATCTCTCTACTGAGAACTATAGATCTTTATAGAGGAATCAGGAACTCCTTCCTTCTGTTGGTGATCCTTCTAATGATAACAAAAGATCAATTCAAAGAAATCAGAATTTCCTTCCTCCTGCTGGTGATCCCACTAGTGATAACTAAAGATCTATATTGGATATCGGGGACTCCTTCCTCTTGCTGGTGAATCCTCTCGTGATGTAGCACCAAATTTCTATTCGCTTTACCCACTGTCAGGCTACACTCTTTGACTACAGAACACCTCCCCTCTGTGTTGTAGAGTTAAGACGGTAAAATCAATTCCTTGGAGTCCACTGGGGATGCAGGAAGTCCTAAACCTTTGGGTTATGCTGCTGTCTATAAAAAACATCTTTAGGTTAACCCTAAACATTAAACATTAAAACATTCTCAAAGTAGGAGTAAAACACCTCCTACTTTGAGAATGTTTTAATTTTGTACCTATGCCCCTCAATGGACTGCAAGAAATTAACTTTACAGTCAGTATAAAAATCTTATTTTCTTTCCTGTGGATTGATGGACACTGGACGTCTTAAACCTTCAGGATGTCCAAAAATAGTCTTACTGAGGGGTGGGAAACCAGCAAAACAACTACTAACAGGCCCACATAAACGAAAACTGGGGACTGCCTACAGGAAAAAGAGCTGCCTGAAGGACCCTACACCCAAAGCTGGCATCAGATGAGAAAGAAACATCCTAATAGAACTTCAAAAACATATGAACATAAGACCAGGCAGCCTTCCGAATCTAGGAAATAGGCCAAACAGCCTACTAGAATGAGCCTTAACTGGAAAGATGAGATCTAATCCTTCCACCCATAAGCCTGACAGATGGTCTGTGTCAGACACCTTCAAATGGTGGAACAAGAAGCTAGGTATCCCTTCTTTGGCCCAACTGGGATGACAAAAAAGGGAACCAATCTTCCTGAATGAAGCAGTGGCTGAAAGACTCACACAGACTGAACCACAACCTCGACACTACCTTGAATTTGTGCAAGGCCAAATACATTTTTTGCAGGATAGAGCCACCAGCTTCAGATGCTCACCAAGCTGAGGTGATGGCCACAAGGAATACAACTTTGTGGGTCAGAGGAGTGAGAGAAACGTCTGATTGGTTTAAATGGTGAAGCACTGAAAGAATGAGATTCAAATCCTCAGAAGTCAAAGCATTTTGGACAGGGGGGCCCACATGGAAACCCCCTTGCACAAGATCTTAATCAAAGTGTGGGAAGCCTATGTTCTATTAAACAGAATGGAAAGGGCAGATCTCTCGGTGAATGTTCCAAAAAAGAGGGGGTCTTCCATGTATCCCACAATGGAATTCCTCCTAAGGGCGCAACAGGGAGCAAGCACCTCAGTGACTCAAGGTGCAGAATACAGGATGAATGAAAGGCCGCCAACTGATAGTGCAGTGGTCAAAACACAAAAAGGTGGTGAGCTGGAACGATGGGCACATGTAAGTAGGCATCCTTTCTGTCCAAAGCCAAGAAATCTACCTGGCCAAGGGAAGCATTAATATATCTAGTGGATTCCATCTGGAATTTCTGGGCCCGAGTGTAAACATTCAGGGCCTTGAGGTCAATGATTGGGCAAATGTCCCCTTTGGGTTCTGGGACAGTGAAAAGGTTGGAGTAAAACTTCTAACACCTTTCTACAGCAGGGAGTGGGGCTATCACTCATTGATCCAAAAGTCTAGAGAGTGCCCAATGAAGATCAACAAGCTGCTGAGGAGAAACAGGGAGGTTTAAAGTTAGGAATCAAAAAGGGGGCAGCTGTAGCCCATTGACACCAACTCTTGCACCCAGGCATCAAGGATTCAAGACATCCAGGAAGCCACAGAGGTCAACAGACATTCCCCTACTCTGGAAAGCGGGAGCACAAGTTCCTGACATAAAAGGCTTGTTTGTGCGGCAACCTTGAAGTGCCAATCTTGCTGACCAGATGGGGACCGCCCTTGGAGGGGTCAAAATGTGGAGGATGAGTTGAAATAAAAGGAACACTTCTTAGCAGGTCCTGATGGAGGCAACTTAGAAGTCTTCTCCTTAGGCTTCTGCTGGGGAAGAAGAGTGCTTTAGCCCCCCAGCAGAATTCTTGATGATGCCACCCATAGCCAGTCTAAAGAGATGCTGTCCATCAAAGGTCATGTGATCAATCCATTCTTGCAGAAATGTTCTGCAGTCCAATACTTTACCCAAAGAGCCCTATGAATCTGTAGGCAATGGACTAATGTGAGAAATAGGTTATGAGCCCTCTAACAAGCCATCCCAGCTAAAGTTTAATGCCACAGATATTTTTTTTTCCTCTCAATGATTTAAAGGTTAATGGCAACAGTGGTTGTATCTCTTTTAGAGATGAGGGACTCCGATGAGGGAAGACACTCCAATACTAGAGGGTAGTAGGATTCCAACCTACAGACTTCGCCACTATGAGGCCACCGCTACAAGTAGTCCTCAACCTGTTAGTGGAGAGCGTACTGTAGACACCAGGAAAAGGGACTATTGTTGCAGCCGCAGTGCAGTAAGAAACATATAGGGCAAACGAAGCTGTGTCAGCTACTAATAAAATGTAGGAAACTTCTGGTGCCCAGCCAGAAGTGCCTACTCAGCAAGTCTTTAGAGACAGGACAAGTGCAGAGGCAATGCTAGCAGCTCTGGACCTACAAACATAAGCAGAACCAGTCTGGAAGAGGTCCACGTGGATTCTAGTCCCCAAGGGTCACTTCCAGGCTCATCCCACCACATCCAGTCCAGCAAGGCCTGGATGTTGTACAGTTCAAAACCAGGCTGAGGATGACCATACCTGTTAATTGTGAGTCAATGGGGAATACCAGCAACAGTGTATAAAAGAGTTTTGATTGAAGAAGAAAAAAAATTAAAAAGAAAATTAAAAGTTAGCCTTCAAACTAGCAGAACTGTAAAAAAAGGCGTCCAGGACACTAGCAAAAAGCAGATGCATGCTGGGAGTAGGAGGGGTTATATCCTGGGCTTGCCTAAAGTTTTGTTTGCCAGTATCCAATCCTCCTCCATAAAGGAGTATAGGCTGAAGGTTTAAGAATTCCTGTGGCCCTCAATGGACAAGAAAGTCTTATTTAAATGCCTTTTTTTCTTTTTTTGCTATAGTTCTGCTTTAAAAATAGAAAATACTAGAAAACTACTATGAAGATGTTCTTGTGCTTTAAACCTAAACTCCAGGAAAACAGCTAAATTAATATAAGGGAGGTGTTTTACGAACCAAAGAATTTGTATATTTGCCCATCCGGTCTTGAGATTTACACAGCTTTGCCACACAGAACAACCCCATCTAGCAGGGGAGGGGACCTGACCTTTTTCTGCTGCAGATTTATTTTCACTTGCAGGTTTCCCAACCCCACAGGCAAAAGAAGGAGCAGACTAATCTGCTTTCTCCTCCTATCAGCATGTTCCTTGCACTGCAGCACAACTGACTGGTGCATTATGCTGCTTCTTTCTCCCCCTCTCTTAGCTCTACTGTACAAATGGTATGTAAACTGCCTGGATTTAGAAAATATGTTTAATGACATTTTAATGGTTACAGAGCTGCGTTATTTGAAGCTTTTTATATCCGAGTGGAGTTCAGCTTTAAGCAGTAGGACATGTTACACCCCCCCCCCCCCCCCGCATTATAGAAAGTATGCTTTTGCCAATGGTTAAATTGCTTGGCTGAAATTTACAGAGAGAGTGGCGCAATGTTTGCAAAGTGTTAAACAGCACATTTTATAATACTGGCTCTCGGCACATCTCTCATCTCAGGAGCGGGCCGTAAATTCTGGGCCAGTTCTTGAACACAAAAGCCAGAGGAGATAAATATTGAATTTTGTGTTAAAGTGCTGGAATCGACAAAACTTCCAGCTATTTTCAAACTCTCTTTCCATAAGTTTTCAGCGACAAGGCTGCAGCTGACAAGGGGTCGGGGGGCCGAGAAGGGCTGTATCTCTCGGACTTTTCCCGGGCAAGGTTAAGGTGCTCTGGGGTCCTGATGAATGGTTCGTATTTGTCACTGGAACAAGTTATAACTCCATCTTAACGGCTGGTAAATCACGCAATCCCTGGCTGAGGTTTGCAACTCCTATACTGAGAATGCACAGGAGGAAACTGCCTTGGCAAGCACAGTCTATATAGCGCAGTGCCTCAGAGGGTCAGGCATTGCACAGACATTGTACTATTGGTTTTCTGTAGAGGCAACTTTGGACTTAGTATGTGGCAGGCACTTAGAGGTGTCACGATGATGTAAAAACTGCAGTGGTAGGTTGACAGCAGTTAACAGCAGTGTACACTCACCCAGCTGCCTTTAGGCTAGGTTCACACATGTCCTGTGCAAATTTCCCCTGCCAATTTCCAAAGCAGCTGTTCAGCTGCGATTTAGATGCGGTTCAGATGCAAATATTTGAAGGCGGCGGTCACTGGCGTCTGACATTAGCTGGTTGTTAAGGAGCAGGCCGGGAAGCCGGCCGCCATGTCCTTAAAGTGGAGTTCCACCCGTTTTTTAGTTTATTCAAAGTCAGCAGCTACAAAAAGCATAGCTGCTGACTTTTAATAAACCGACACTTACCAGCCCCACGGTCCAGCGATGTGGCCGCCCAGAGGCTAGCTCCTCTCCCCCTCCTCTCCTCGGCACCGTCATGGTAACTGTGGGCACCCGGCTGTGACAGCTTACGGCTTCACAGCCGGGCACTGCGCATAAGAAGGCTCACTGCGCTCTCCTTTTGGCCAGCCGATCTTCTGGGACCTGAGTTGTGTCCCAGAAGATAGCTGGCAGGGAGGGGCCGCCTAGGGCGAGAGGAGGAGTCGCCTAGGCAGCCGAAGATTGGAAGCAGGAAGTGGGACAGGAAGTCCCATGAAAAAAAGGGTACACACTCCCCCCCCCAAAAAAATGAGATGCCAAATGTGGCATGTCAGGGGGTGAGGAGTGCTAAAAGCGGAAGTTCTACTTTTGGGTGCAACTCCGCTTTAACCTCTTCCCGCCCGGCCTATAGCAGAATGACGGCCAGGAAGTGGTTCAGTTATCCAGCAGGACAACAAGCCAGCGTGCGCCTGCAGCGATCAATGGTGTAGTGTGTTAGTCTGACACACTGCATCTCCGATCTTGGTAAAGAGCCTCTGACGTAGGCTATGTCCAATCACAGTATAAATAGGAAGAGCCGTTTATCGGCTTTTCCTCCACTCGCACTGCCAGACGCGAGTAGAGGAGAGCTGATTGGCTGCTCTCCTGACAGGGGGGGGGGGTCTGCGCTGATTATCAGTGAGGGCCCCCCGCCCCCCAAGGATGCCCACCCAGAACACCAAGGGATGCCAATCAATGCCCAATAGGGATGCCACTCACTGCCCATCAGTGATCCCTGCCAGTACCTCCCGATCAGTGCCCATCAGTGCTGCATATCAGTATCACCTATCAGTGCCCGTCAGTGCTGCATATAAGTGCCTCATCATCAGTGCCGCCTCATCACTGCCAGTCAGTACTGACTCATCAGTGCCTGTCAGTGCAGCCTCACCAGTGCCCATCAATGAAGGAGAAATCTTGCTTATTTACAAAGTTTTGTAACAAACAAAAGAAAAACTTTTTTTTTCAAAATTTTCGGTCATTTTTTAATTTGTAGCACAAAAGATAAAAACCCCAGAGCTGATAAAATACCACCAAAAGAAAGCTCTATTTGTGGGGAAAATTATAAAAATTTTGTTTGAGTACAGTGTTGCATGATCGCACAATTGTCATTCAAAATGCAACAGTGCTGAAAGCTGAAAATTGGTCTGGGCAGGAATGGGGGAAGTGCCCAGTATTAAAGTGGTTAAAGGGTAAGTTCACCTTTACAGAAAATCTGAAAGGTGAACTTACACTGGACCCCCTCCCTATCTACCCGGTCCCGCTAACCTGGAGTCCGGCGATCCCCCACACCGACAGCTTGCATCGTCGCTGTACTGGTCATGGGATTTGAAATCCTG
This sequence comes from Lithobates septentrionalis, assembly GCA_037952835.1. Lineage (NCBI taxonomy): Eukaryota > Metazoa > Chordata > Amphibia > Anura > Ranidae > Lithobates > Lithobates septentrionalis. The sequence goes on from JBBDGP010000844.1 coordinate 144,403, forward strand.
TGTCTTTCTCTCCTCTTTGCCTGCGGTGACAGGATGGGCTACGTTTTGGAGATTAAGCTACAGGGGATTTCTAAGCCCCGGACTGGTGAGGCGGAGACCTGATGTGTCAGTGTGGATAATTACTGCGCTCCAGGTCAGCCTGGGACTGGGGGTGAAGGAGAGGAGGGGGTCCTGTGTAAATTCACCATACAGATTTTTCTGTAAAGGTGAACTTACCCTTTAACAATGGGTTCCCCGCTGACAGCTGAATGTAAAACAAAAAAAAACCACAACATTGCCAGCAATAACAAAAAAAAAAATATATATATTATTAAAGAAGCCCCCCCCCCCCCCAAACCATACTAGGCTCTTTCGGGTCTGGTACAGATTTTAAGGGAACCCCACGCCAATAAAAAAAAGGCATGGGTTCCGCCCCAAAATCCATACCAGACCCTTATCCGAGCATGCAGCCTAGCAGGCCATGAAAGGGGGGAGACGAGCGAGCACCCTCCCTCCTGAACCATACCAGGCCACATGTCTGCAACATGAGGGAGGTGCTCCCCAACCCAAAGCACCTTGTCTCCATGTTCATGGGGACAAGGGCCTCTTCCCCACAACCCTGGCTGGTGGGTTGTGGGGGTCTGCAGGCAGGGGGCTTATCAAAATCTGGAAGTCCCCTTTAACATGGGGGCCCCCAAATCCGACCCACTCCCCCCCCCACATTGTATCCCTACTCATTCACCAAAAAAAGTGTCAAAAATAAATAAAAACACAGAAACAGTTTTTGACAATTCCTTTATTAAAAAAACAAAAAACATGTCCCCTGGTGTAGATCCATCATCAATCACGATGCCCGCCGCCACCGCTGACCCGATAAAAGAAAAAAAAAAAGAAAAAAAGTCTACAGTTAATGGTATTGAGTCATTAGTGTGAGAATCAAATGCGACACCTCACCCCAGAAAGCGCAAATCACCGGACAAAGCCAGAATATATGAACAAAATCATCTGTACATCTCGAGGGAGTAGACTAGTAAATTCTATTCAAGCACTGAGAAGTAAAGAGTTTAAATTAGATCAATCGGTCCCTGGCCAAGGCCAGCTGCGACACGGGATACTCCCATATGTCCTCCCAATCCTCACTATCTTGCTCCGGAACCTCCTCCCGCCCTATAGCAAGTATGATATCTAGACCAGTGTTTCTCAACTACAGTCCTCAAGGCACTCCAACAGGTCATGTTTTCAGGATTTCTCTCAGATGATATGGCTGTGGTAATTACTAAGGCAGTGAAACTGATCAAATCACCTGTGCAAAATAATGGAGAGCCTGAAAACATGACCTGATGGGGCGCCTTGAGGACTGGAGTTGAGAAACACTAGTCTAGACCATCATAGATAGACAGTAATGGGACCTTATAAATGGTAGACAGCACTTTAGGAATGGAGTCATCCCTTAGAAGAGTTTCCAGCCCAGGTGAAGCAAGAGATAATTGGGACACATCAAATTGGACATTAAATGCATGGCATAGCTGTAAGTACTAGAAGAGGTGGTAATTGGGAACATATTGTTGTTTCAAAGAATGAAAAGTTCTCAAGGTGCTGTTTTCGCAAAGCTGACTAAGACACTTGATCTCTTTGGAGGCCCAAACAGAAGGGTCTGGTATAGAAGAAAACTCAGGAAGTATGGCATTTAACCATAGTGGGGTATGTGGATAACATTGACTAGGCACCCTTGGGTGCCATAGAGCCCAAGCCTTTATAATTGCCTTCATAGAAGGCGTCAACTGATTTGGAGCCTGGACCCCTCTATAGAGTAGGTTTCGTAGGGTTTCATACAAGCCTAGATAGGCCGCCTCTAGGACTACAGAGGCATTAGTATCATCAGCGATTAACCAATTGTGAGCCTGGGTCAGGGGGGCTGCAATGAAATAAAAGGTACAAGTCTGGACAAGCAAGGCCGCCCTGCGTCTTGGGGCATTGTAGGATCGCCAATTTAAATCTAGAATGGGTAGGGCCCCACAAGAAAGCTATAACATATCCTAATGTTTAAACTAAGAAAATGTACAATTTAAAAAAAAATAAGGTAATTTTGAAGATGATGGTAGCAACAAGTCTCAAAAAAGTTGGGACAGCCATGTTTACCCTCTATAAATGTCTGGGAACCGAGGAGAGCAGTTCCTGGAAGTTTTGGGAGAGAAATGTCCTATTCTTGTCGGATATAAGATTCTAATGCCGCGTACACACGGTCGGACTTTTCGTCTACAAAAGTCAGACAGCCTGTCCGACAGACTTCCGGCAGACTTTCGGCGGACTTGCGGCGGACTTGCGGCATACTTTCTAACGAACGGACTTGCCTACACACGACCACACAAAAGTCCGACGGATTCGTACGTGATGACGTACACTGGACTAAAATAAGGAAGTTCATAGCCAGTAGCCAATAGGTGCCCTAGCGTGGCTTTTTGTCCGTCGGACTAGCACACAGACGAGCGGATTTCGGGGTCCGTCGTAGTTACGACGTAAAGATTTGAAGCATGTTTCAAATCTAAAGTACGTCGGATTTGAGGCTAAAAAAGTACGTTGAAAGTCCGGAGAAGCCCACACACGATCGGATTACCAGCCAGCTTTAGTCCGTCAGCGTCCGTTGGACTTTTGTAGACGAAAAGTCCGACCGTGTGTACGCGGCATAACACTTCAATGGTCCTTGACCTTTATTTTGGTGTATTTTATATTTCAGAATGCGTCAAATATTTTGGTGAAAGGTCTAGACAGCAGGCAGGCCAGTTAAGCCCCCCAGACTCTTCTACTATGAAGCCATGGTGTTGTCATAGATGCAGTATGTAGTTTAGCATTGTCCTACTGAAATATGAAAGGCCTTCCCTGAAAATCACATTGTCTGAATGGGAGCTAACAGTGCATCTGGAAAAAATTTAAAGCGCTTCACTTTTTCCACATTTTATGTTATGTTATAGCGTTATTCCAAATTGGATTAAATTCATTATTCTCCTTAAAATTCTTCAAACAATACCTCATAATGAGAACGTGAAAGAAGTTTGTTTGAAATCTTTGCAAATTTTTTAAAAATAAAAGACAAAAAAAAAAAAATTCCTATGTACACAAGTACAGCCTTTGCTCAATACTTTGTTGAAGCTCCTTTGGCACCAATTACAGCCTCAAGTATTTTTGAGTATGATGCTACAAGCTTGGCACACCAATTTTTGGGCAGTTTCTCCCATTCTTCTTTGCAGGACCTCTCAAGATCCATTAGGTTGAAAGGGGAGCATCGGTGCACAGCCATTTTCAGATCTCTCCAGAGATGTTCAATCGGGTTCAAGTCTGGGCTCTGGCCGGGCCACTCAAGGACATTCACAGAGTTGTCCCGTAGCCACTCCTTTGTTATCTTGGCATGTGTTAGGGTTGTTGCCCTGTTGGAAGATGAACCTTCGTCCCAGTCTGAGGTCCAGAGCGCTTTGGAGCAGGTTTTCATCAAGGATGTCTCTGTACATTGCTGCATTCATCTTTCCCTCGATCCTGACCAGTCTCCCAAGTTCTTGCCACCACCATGCTTCACTGTAGGGATGGTATTGGCCAGGTGTTGAGCAGTGCTTGGTTTCCTTCCACACGACGCTTGCCATTCAGGCCAGAGTTCAATCTTGGTTTCATCAGACCAGAGAATTTTGTTGGCAAACTCCAGGTGGGCGGTCATGTGCCTTTTACTGAAGAGTGGCTTCGGTCTGACCACTCTACCATACAGGTCTGATTGGTGGAATGCTGCAGAGATGGTTCTTCTGGAAGGTTCTCTCTCCACAGAGAAATGCTGGAGCTCTGTCAGAGTGACCATCGGGTTCTTGGTTACCTCCCTGACTAAGACCCTTCTCCCCAGATCACTCAGTTTGGCTGGGTGGCCCGCTCTAGGAGGAGTCCTGGTGGTTTCAAACTTCTACTGTTGAGGGATGATGGAGGCCACTGTGCTCATTGGGACCTTCGATGCTGCAGAAATTATTCTGTACCCTTCCCCAGATTTGTGCCTCCATACAATCCTGTCTCAGAAGTCTAAACACAATTCCTTGCACTTCACGGCTTGATTTGTGCTCTGACATGCACTGTTAACTGTGGGACCTTATATAGATCGGTGTGTGCCTTTCTAAATCATGTCCAATCAACTGAATTTACCACAGGTGGACTCAAATCAAGTTGTAGAAACATCTCAAGGATGATCAGTGGAAACAGGATGCACCTGAGCTCAATTCTGAGTGTCATGGCAAACGCTGTGAATACTTATGTACATGGAATTTTTTTCGTTTTTTATTTTTAATAAATTTGCAAAGATTTCAAATAAGCTTCTTTTACATTGTCATTATGGGGTATTGTTTGTAGAATTTTGAGGAAAATAATCAATTTAATCCATTTTGGAATAAGGCTGTAACATAACAAAATGTGGGAAAAGTGAAGCGCTTTGAATACTTTCCGGATGCACTGTATGCTGCTCCAAAACATGGATATATCTTTCAGCATTGATGGTGCCTTTCCAGATGTGTAAGCTGACCATTCCATACACACTAATGCACCCCCATACCATCAGAGATGCAGGCTTTTGAACTGACGCTGATAACAAGCCAGAAGGTCCCACCCCTATTTTGTCCAGAGGACGCGGCTCCCATGGTTGCCAAAAAGAATCTCAGATTTTGATTCGTCTGACCACAGAACAGTTTTCCACTTTGCAACAGACCATTTTAAAAGGAGCTTTGGCTCAGAGAAGATGGCGGCCTTTCTGGATCATGTTCAGATATGGCTTCTTCTCTGGATGATGGAGCTTTATTTTTGGATGGCACAGCAAACTGTGTTCACAGACAGTGATTTTTGGAAGTATTCCTGAGCCCATGCAGTGGCGTCCATCACACAATCATGCCTGTTTTTAATGCTGTGCCGTCTGAAGGGCCAAGGATCGCGGGCATCCAATATTGCGTTTCGGCCTTGTCCCTTGCACACAGGGATTTCTCCAGATTCTCTGAAACTTTTGACATTATCTATTGTAGCTGTTGATATATTTAAAGTCTTAGCAATTTTACATTGAGGAACATTATTCTGAAATGGTTTGACAATTGTTAGATGGAGGTTTTCACAGATTGGTGGACAACTGCCCATCTTTACTTCTGAGACACTCTGGGTTTGATTTAATAAAGCAAATAGGCTGTGCATAGACAGTTGCACCAGAGCTTAGTAACTGAGCAGAAGCTCTGCTGACTTCCATCATCCAATCATGTGCAAGCAGAAATGCATTTTTTTTTATTTTCCTTGCACGTGATTGGGTACTCTTTGCAACATGCAGCCTTACCTCATTTACTAAGCTCTGGAGCAACTGCACTTTGCAAAGTGCACAGTCTTTTTGCCTTTAGTAAATCATCCCCTCTGACTCTGAGATGCTCTTTTTACACCCAATCATGTTACTGACTTATTGTGATTTAGAATTAAAAGAAATGGCGCCAAACAAAAAAAAAAGTAAGTAGTGAGTAGAGCTGCCCCTTTTACAAGTGAATAAATCACCTAACAAACCATTTAAATTTATAAAAAGTTGACGCTAACTCAAATATAAATATAACTTAGTTATTTAGTGCATAAAACAATAACTACACAAATACAAAATTAAATGAAGAAAAATCCTCAAAAAGGAACCAAGCACCATAGAAAAAGTCTGTGTGATGACAGGTACTTAATTAGCCATGCTTCACCTTCACTCGTGCGGGAGAAATACAGACTCACCAGATGGCTAAATCATGGCAGACTTCATATGCTCAGATCCTTTGGAAGGTAAAATGCATCCCTTTATGTGTCCTTGTGCTCATAGGACTATATGGCTTGGTTAAAGCAAAAACATTCACATAGCGCAATATGCTTCAGTATAAACCAAGTGCCAGTAATGGTAAAGTTCTCACTTACAAAGGTCCTTATTTAGGGGGAAAAAGCTGGAATCACCCACAGTGTAGACAGAAATACAAATTAGGTGAATACGGACTTATCCTCCACCGAACATCAACACACCAGGCATCTTACCAAAAAGAATGGACCACTTAATCACAGGTGGTCAAACAGGCATGATAAATCCACAGAGCCACAAAACTATTAATGGAGATCACAGATGGCTGGGTCTTGTAGTCTCACCAAATAATCAGAGGTGCATGCATAAAATATAAAAGAAGGAACTCCTCATGGTGTAGTAGTATTATAAAACCAGAGTATATTTATTTAAAGAAAAATCCAGGGTACTCACATTTCACCAAATAAAAACGAGCATGTACAGAAAGCAGCGGTCTGTATAAGCAGCATTTGTTTCCAACCACAAAGATGGCCGCGGTCGACACGTTGCAGCCTCGTGGCGTCAGAACTCCACCTAACGGGGCGTTTCGTCCAATCGAACGTCGTCAGGGGTGCATATATACACACACACACACACACTTTTTTTTATTATACTACTAATGGTGGCTTATAATGTGACTGCGACAGTGTGCCGGGAAATCTGACACTGATGCTGGAGGGGAACTAACTACCACGGACGACATCACCACTGACATGAATACAGTGATCAGTGATAATATTATGCACTGTCACTGTACTAATGACACTGGCTGGGAAGGGGTTAACATCAGGGGCAATCATGGGGTTAAATATGTGCCTACTGATGTGTAAAATGTGCTGCTTTTAGTAAGAGATCTCTGTTTCTCAATCCTATGTTGCAGGGATAAGAAACAGAGATCTCTCTATCTGTACAGAGCTCTATGTTGTTTATCAACACAGAGCTCTGGGCTGTGAGCGTACTCAGGCGATCAACAGGCCCTGGCCAGTGAATCATTGGTCAGGACTTGCGGACAGGCTCTCAAAACCCGGAAGTAGGCAGCGTCGTACGGGTACGTCGCTTTGCCGACAGGGGCCCCTCCTCCGCAGTACACTGCGGGCGCTACATGGATAAAATGGCACTTTTTCTCTGTTTAACTACTTAAGCCCCGGACCATTTGGCTGCCCAAAGACCAGAGCACTTTTTGCGATTCGGCACTGCGTCGCTTTAACTGACAATTGCGCGGTCGTGCGACGTGGCTCTCAAACAAAATTGACGTCCTTTTTTTCCCACAAATAGAGCTTTCTTTTGGTGGTATTTGATCACCTCTGCGATATTTATTTTTTGCTCTATAAACAAAATAAGAGCGACAATTTTGAAAAAAACGCATTATTTTTTACTTTTTGCTATAATAAATATCCCCCAAAAATATATAAAAAACATTTTTTTTCTTCAGTTTAGGCCGATACGTATTCTTCTACATATTTTTGGTAAAAAAAAAAAAAAAAAAAAAAAAAAAAATCGCAATAAGCGATTGATTGGTTTGCGCAAAAGTTATAGCGTTTACAAAATAGGGGATAGTTTTATGTCATTTTTATTAATAATTTTTTTTCACTAGTTTTGGCGGCGATCAGCAATTTTTATCATGACTGCGACATTATGGCGGACATGTCGGACATTTTTGACACATTTTTGGAACCATTGTCATTTATACAGCAATCAGTGCTATAAAAACGCATTAATTCCTGTGTAAATGACACTGGCAGTGAAGGGGTTAACCACTAGGGGGCGGGGAGGGGTTAAGTCAGTACTAGGGAGTGTTTTCTAACTGTAGGGGGGTTGGGCTGTGTCTGTCAGTACACTGATCTCTGCTCCGATGACAGGGAGCAGAGATCGAGTGACACTGTCACTAGGCAGAACGGGGAGATGCTGTTTACATCAGCATCTCCCCGTTCCTGCTCTCTGTGAGACGATCGCGGGTATCCCCGCGGCGATAGAGTCCGCAGGACCCGCGACCCGACTCACGGAGCTCCCGGCCGGCGCACGCGCGCGCCGCCGGTGGGAAATTCAAATGGACGTATATATACGCCCATTTGCCCAGCCGTGCTATTCTGCCGACGTACATAGTCGTGCGTCGGTCAGGAAGTGGTTAAAGAAAATATAGGTTTATGAGATTTGCAACTCATTGCATTCTATTTTTAATGTAGATTGTATACAGCGTCCCAACTTTTTTTGGAATTAGGGGTTGTATATCTGCCTGGAGTTCAGCTTTATAGACTCTTGTAAAGAATTACAATTTAAAAGGATACATAACCTTACTCTGAGCAGTTTGTGGAAACAGCCCTTTCTGTGAAAAAGAAAAAAAATCTCATGGAATTTGTATTTTCCAGATAGCTGTCCAATGTGTCTTTTTTTTTTTCTTTATAGGTGAGAGTTGAGGGGGACACGAAAACTTCAGTGTACCCTAAATATCAACTGCCGATCAGCAGCAGCTGTAGGATGTACATGTTATCTACCAGCTTTAGAAAGTTGAATTTTCTAATCTATATGGATAACATTTTGACATAAGATAGAAAAAAAAATCATTTTTAAAATAAAATAACTTTTATTGTTACCATGTAAAAAACATTACAAATATATAAAATGTTTTATAGCAAAATAACTACATTCTAATACAAACTTGGACTATACATTCATAAAATCAGCAGAAAAATCTGACCTTATAAAGCCATGTGTGGAAAATCTGATGTGCGACGCTTCCTCGTCATTCGCTGCCTAGGCAGCCAAGTGCATCTTGGGAGACTGAGGTCACTGATCTCCTCCCTCTCGTTTTTGCAGCCCCCCCCCCTCTTTAGCTTCCCCAAGAATGATCTTTCATAGAATTCTGCATCCCCTGCCTCCCTATTCTCCAATTGTACACAATCTAGCAAAAATAATTTAGAGTATGGCAAGCATTTTAGGATAATGGCACACAGCTCTGCATGTCTGTTCCAATGGTTTTAAAGAGAACCTAACGTTAAAACAGAATATATCAACAACAAAGGATACTATTGTAACTGAGCCTTAGCCAAGGTCCCCGATTATATTATACAGTGAAAGAAGATCGATACAAAACAGAGGGCGCGCTGGCCTAGTGCATTACCCACCAACAAATTTATTGAAGCTAGAATATAAAATATAACTACAGTAAAACCTTGGTTTGAGAGTAACTTGGTTTGAGAGCGTTTTACAAGACAAGCAAAATTTTTTAATAAATTTTGACTTGATATACAAGTAGGGTCAAATGGGTATGAAGAGAGAGAGAAGAGAGGCGCCTCTAAGTGTAGCAATATGGTTACATTTAATGAAGGTACAACATTTAGCAACATATTGCTACACTTAGAGGCTCCTCTCTCCTTTTATACTCTGGAGCTCCTGCTGGATTTTGCTTCTTATCCCCTTGTGGAGGCTTCCATTTGTGGATGACTTTTAATACTAGGCCAATCACCTGTACAGGAACCCAGCAGTGTCTTCACCAGAGCTGATTTTTTAATCGGCTATCAGAAGCTGCCGTCGCCATCTCCACTAAGGGAAACCGGCAGTGATTCACAGCCAGTTCTCTACTGTGCATGTGCGATGCGCGCTGCGCTCTCTGATTGAGCCGGCTACGGGGGCGTGGCCAAGACTTCCGTGCGCATGCACAGGAGTGACCTAATTGTGGCTCGACCATTCAGAGAACTGGAGTCCCCGAACCCAGAAGGAAGACTGTGTGAAGTTGGAAGCCTCTGCACCGCTGAAGGGCTTCGTTCTAAGGGACGTCTTTCATAATGTGCTAGTATGCGGTGCATACTAGCACGTTATGCCTTTACCTTGCAGGGTTTGTTTTTTTTGCTTTTTAAATGCCTGTACTACCACTTTAAATCTACCAGCAAGTGTGCAGTGCAAATGCATGCCTGATTGTATACAAAATGGATTGGATAATTTAGGTAGGTCCTCATAATACATAGAGATCTAAAGTTGATTTTACAGAGATTGTATGGTCAGACTGTATAGTGTACGGTGGGCCTAAGGCTCATTTACATTTTTATTAAAAAACATTTTATTTAGTGCAACATTCATTTTGTAAAAAAGTTTTTTCATTGTCCTCTGAATCTACTTGTCCACTATTATTTCCTGCCCTTACAAGATGTCTGGGCAACAGGAGGAAGTCTATAGAGTAGATATGTGCAATTTGTTTAGTTCCGAATTAGTTTAATGAATTTTGACAAATTCGTTAATTGCGAAATTGTGAATTTCGAATTTTCAAAATTCCGAGTTTCGAATTTCCGAATTCCGAAAACTCGGAAATTCAAAGATTCGAAAATCCGAAAAAAAGAAAGAAAAATCTGTAATATTCGAAATAACAACTATTAAATTAAAGTTCGAAATTCTGCAAAAAAGAAAGAAAATCAGTAAAATTCGAATAAATAACAATTAAATTATAGGTACTGGAATTTCCTTTCAAATTTGGCGGTTTGTGAATATAACGAGTACAAATTTATCCAAAGTTACGAATTATCTGAAATAATGAATGCCGTATCTAAATGAATGGAACGTAACGATTTAATAATAATAATAAAACCTTTTTATTATTGTTATTAATTTGTCCCATTCCATTTGTTTAGATGCGGCATGTGTTATTTCGGATAATTCGTAACTTCAGATAAATCTGTATTCGTTAGGTTCACAAACAGCCAAATTTGAAAGGAAATTCCAATACCTATAATTTAATTGTTATTTATTAGAATTTTACTGATTTTCTTTTTTGCAGATTTTCGAATTTTTGAATTTCCGAATTCCGAAAATACGGAAATCCGAAATTTGGAAACCTGAACATTCGGAAATCCGAAAATCCAAATTTTCGGATTTCTGAATTTCCAAAGAAAGCAAAAAAAACCGAAAAACAAACAAATTTTGTGTCAGTGCACGTGTCTACTATAGAGCAATTCTAAGCAGAAATGACAGGTCCACCCAAATGGAAACGTCATGGCATATTACTCCAAACTCCAATCAAATTGATTCAGCTTGTGTACCCAGGCGAGGCATGTACTCCTATATATACAGTAAAAGTCTGAATCCCTTTCAGTATGTACTGAACCCAGAGACGTCCATGATACTAGCATAGCATGAAGCTTTAACTTTATACATGATACTAGCATTTTCAGAAGATTGTCCACAATTGTCTTGCATTTGTGTCATCACCCCTCTAATTAAAGTCATTATAAGATGCTGGAAGCTACAAAGCTCACATTAACAAAAAGTAGAAAGTGACCTGCAGGGGAAGTCAGAGGAGGTTTCAAGTCCCAGACCATTCGAGACACCAACATGCAGGAGGACAACTGAATCGGTGTTCAAACACCAAATCCTAGGTGGCAGTGTGCAATGTTTCATCGACTCCTCAATGACCTTGGTAAAAGAATAGGAAATAAAGCCAAATATTAAAAAGCATAAATAACTGCAAGTTCTTCCATTCATCAGTACCACGGATCATGCAGCGGCACCTCCAGTAATGTGGTGCACCTCATTCAAGTGCAAACATGGACGTTGCATTGAAGAGAAAGGACGGACATTACAGAAAAGAATGAATCTTCATACACACACACACACCATAAAAAAAACATAAGTAAGAAGATTCCTACAGGTCTGTGGGTCATCATATCTCATAAGCTGAGAGACTGGAAGTTGTCAATCAAAATACTCAGGAAAGGAAGTAACTACCAAACTGTTTTATGACCAGTCTCACCTCTGCGACTCTCCTTTGCGGTTTGCTTACATCCTGGCCAGGTGATCTCCAGTACAATGTCTGCACAGCTTTCTGTAGAGAGCTATAGAGCCATGGAAGAAAAAAAAGAACAAAGGACTTTATTGGTTGCCACCTACAAACCCAAAAAAAGGGAGTACTCAAAAGATATAAAATAAAATACAAAAAAGTTTATGAACATCATCAATTCAATTACAATCTTCATAAAAACATGTCCTACACTCGTCAAACAGTGTAAACTACATTCCCCACATAGGTAAAAGCACACTATAACCTGTAATGACCGTTTGTGAATATGTTACAGACACAAATGGGCACAAATGCCAAATATCTTTAAAAATACTGGGCCACATACAGGAATAGGTTGTAAGTAGAACGCTGGTGTTGATCTCTACGTGTTTTGCCAAGAATGGCTTCTTCAGGAGCTCCTATTTACATTGGAAAACTAATTACATTTATTTACAAAATACAAACAGGAAAAAAAATCAGTACATTTATTTTTAAAGTGATACTAAAGTTATTTTTCTCCATTTAAAAATAACAAACATGTTATACTTGCCTTCTCTGTGTAATGGTTCGATCCCCTTCTCTTCTTGGGTCCCTCTTTGGCCCTTTCGGCCCCTCTCCCCCGCCGAGCACCCCCACAAAAAGCAGCTTGTTATGGGGGGGGGGGGGGGGGGCACCCAAGCCGAACTGCAGCTCCATGTGTCAATTCAGACACGGAGCTGCGGCCTGGACATGTCTCTCTCCTCATTGGCTTTGACAGAAGCGGAAGCCAATGGTGCTCTGCTGCTGTCCCAGACAATCAGGAGGGAGAGTCCCGGCCAGCCGAGTCTCTCGTGGACATCGCTTGATCGAGAAGGGGCTCAGGTAAGTATTAAGGGGGGCTGCTACGCACAGGTGTTTTTAAAAAAATTTTTATCTGAATGCTTAGAATGCATTAAGATAAAAAACCTTCTGCCTTTAAAATCACTTTAAGGATATTTGGCAATTGTGCCTATTTTTATATGTAACACATTCACAAACAGGCTAAGTCTTTCCGGGTGTACTTTTACCTATGTGAGAAATGTACTTTACACTTCTTTACAAGTGTTGGTTATGTTTTATGAAGATTTTAATTGAATTGATGTTAATAAACTTTTGTATTTTTTAAAATCTTTTGAATGCTCACTTCCTTTGGGTTATATGTGGCTACCAATAAAGTCCTGCATTCTTCTTTTTACTTCCTTTCGCATTTTTGGATGTGGTGCCATGTCAAACAAGTTGTGTCTCATTTTGCTCTTTATTGCTATAGGGCCATGATGGCTAGCACACTAGGCATGACCCATCCCCCTAGGACGTTCGCGGTAACAAAACACGTAGGGAAGGGGCCTTGGTGCTGACGTCATTGTGCCGAGTTGGACATCATGATGGACTGTTACATGCGATCTCTAAATATTGTTCTGTGAGCACACTACTTTTAAGTAAACTGTATTTTTACAGTAATGCACCATGGATCCGCTTTCTCTCATAACATTTTTGGGCTTATTGTGAGGACAAACAGAATAACAGCATAGTCGATAAGCATTGTGGTCCTGGAAACTGAACAGCTGGTGGTCGCTATGAGGTGGTATAATAAAGTGACCTTGGGGCTGTGATTTAACCAAAGCGCTTTAGACCTTCTTTTTTGGGGGTCTAAAGGTCTGGTAAGCAGATACAGTTTTGTGTTTGTGAAGGATCACGGGGATTATCACAAAGGATTGCTTGCACTTGTCCACCGGTATAGGATTTTTGCAATTTGTGAAAGATTGCAGTAGACGTCTTCACATGGACTTTTCTATATGCCAATAAGCTGATACAACATTTAACACATTGCACAGTTTGTGTTATATTTGATGTGAATATTATTCAAAGAGATAGCCCACTTATTTATGTACATGGTAGGCATTTGCCCAGCTCTCCTGAACACCTTTCTCCTGGCACGAGAAAAGTAGCATCAAGGCACGTCAAGCATCTAAATGGCCCTTCCTCTAAACGGCCATGTGTGCATGGACACGTAGGCCAACATTGAGTAGCCTTTAGAGGCAAAAAAACATCAAAAACGCTCTTTAGGGCTCATTTACACGCGCTTTGGCTTCAATACACATTAAGGGCTAGTTTACACTTGCTTCAAAACAAGGTTTCGAGCATGCTTTGTTAAAGGCTGAAGGCTAGTCAAAGCTCCTGTCACTAAATAAAATGGTTAGTTTACAGTCCTGTTTACCCCTTGCTTTTGCTTTGGGTTTGCTTCAAAAATTATACCCCATGTTGCTTTAGCTGTGCTTCAAAGCCTCCATAGAAGTCTATGGCAAAGCTTGCTTGAAGCCCCACCGAAGCCTCAAGCAAAAGCAAGGTGTAAACAGGACTGTAAGCCAACCATTTTATTTAGTGACAGGAGCTTTTTACTGGCGTTCAGAGAGCTTTAACCAAGCCTGTTCGAAGCCTTGTTTTGAAACAAGTGTAAACTAACCCTAAAAGTGGCATTTATAACGCCCAGTGTGCACAAGGCCTAAAAAGTGTCTGGAATGTAAACAAAAAGCAGGAGGTGCAGGCATAATAGTGAAGTAAGCGTGCATGTAGGGAAGGGGGGCTAGGAAGCCCCACCATAAAGTGACAGGCCACATCTTGCTCCTATAGCGGTCCAGGATCCCCCATAATGCAATAAAAAGATTTTCAGTGAAGGTACATTTGCCGATTCCCACAAGCAATGGTTAGTGCTTCTGTGAGTTATAAGCAGATCTCGACAACATCACGTGGGATGTGCAGAGCGTGCCTAGACAAATACAGAGACTTTCATGGGGTTGGTATTTCTATAAGCACTTTTCTTTTTTTAAGGGGCTCTAGGAGTGCTATGGAAGGGCTCTTCTCTCACAAGAAGAGTACATATGCAGTCAGTTAATTTACAAATATAAAATTCACTGAATAACCCCCTACACTTAAGATTAAAAAAAAAAAAAGTATGGCAATATGTAGAAATAACTTCCGATGCCATTCATATGGGACTTCAATGTTTCTCAGTGGCAGACTTGGAATAAGCATGAAGCATATTTGTTCTAAGTCCGTCACTTCAAAATTAACTTAATTAAACTTGTGATGTAAAGGGGTTTCTCTAATATTTTTTTCATAAACAAAAAAAGTGTAAAAAAGTAGGGTTGCACCGATACCGATATCGGTGCCCATACTAAGCATTTGCACGAGTATCGGTGCTTTGAAGACAATTGCCTAATGTATGGCCAGCCTAAGATGAACAGGTGTTCAAAAAGAAGAGACAGAGAAACCTCACGTAGCTTTCTGGTGTGAAACTAAGTCTGGTGAAGGTACGGGTGCCGGCCTGACATCCAAAGTTACATCCATTGCCCTACCACTTGGGCAACACATTCTGCCCTTCCAGACACTATTACCAAAGACGGGACCTTCTCCTCCTTACCTCTATACCAAAAGCATCTGCCTTTTCCTTTTTCTTCCTTCAGATACTGAAAAAGAGAAAACATCAGGGGTACCAATGAATGGAATGACCAGAGCCAGGGATGCCCAGCATCATTTAACATGGAAGACGGAGTGAGGAAAAAGATAGCTTCAGCTCCTGTTCTCCACCTGTAGAGAACTCCTCAGACGCGTTTTGCCCTTTTCAGGGCTTAATCACAGAGGCCTCTATGGTTAAGCCCTGAAAAGGGTGAAACATGTCTGAAGAGTTCTCTACAGGTGGAGAACACTGATTTACTGATCTCATTCACATTTATGCAACAGGGAGTCGGTGTCTGTGTGCAGACGGCCACCATTTTGTTGAGGTCTACTGGAGTCTGACAAGCCTATTCTGCCTGTCTAGCACCAGTCTTTTCACATGCTGATATGACTGACGCAGGTTTGGGGGGGGCATTCGAGCGGTACTATTTTCATTGTTTTTGGGCTACATATGGAAGACTGAGGACATACTTGGAAGTGCAGGATGTCATGAACCCAACAAAGGGACAACCTGAGTGGGTGTCACCACAGCGTCCTGCACTCCTTGGTTTAATGATACAGAGAGCAGGGCTGATGTCACCATGTCAGACATATCTTATTTTACTGCATGGTATAGGTCAGTAATAAGACCGGAGTCTGTAACTCTCCTGCAACGGTGTCTTATCTCACCCTTATTGGCACCATATCCACTAAAGTACGCTAAAAGCAAGGTTATATCATTGTATCAGCTGACAGTATTAGGTTTATGAGATCTAAATCATTGGGGTTTGCGTTCTTCCCTGCTCTCTCTTCCCACAATTCCAGACCAGGTGGACTCTCCCCTGATGGTGAGGGGTGGGGGTCAGTGGTAATTTTTATCTGATCACCTGAGCCCGTGTAAGCACAGGAAAAAAAAAATCTTAAGCCCCCGATGAAGGGCGAGTGTGCCCCTGAGACACGACGGATTTATTTTTTTATGAATCATTTCATCAATAAATTATTTGTATCATTACACTTCTTGGATGATTGCTTGACGTGCCCATTGGTGTGTGTGTGTGTGTGTATGTATGTATGTATACACATACACCATGTCAAGGCAGCTCTGTGCATTACCAACCATCACCAACTGTTGGGAGAAGACCCGATGGAGAACCTTATGTGTATTATAGATCATGTGACTGGACTGAGGACTTTGGAAAAAAGTTACAGTTGGCACACAGAGGGAGAACTGGAGAATGGGGGACTGAGCCCCGAATATGGCTTTAAGGTCCAAATGCAAAAGGTCCGTCAATAGTATCAGTGGTGTTCATACGTATGCAATAATACGAAAACGAGGTGAAATTTCCCCCAAAAAAGGGGGACAGAAGTTGTAACAACTCCTAAACAAAATGAAAAACAAACTTAAAAGTTCCACATGCTTGCACAATATAGCGCCACATGCAGGTGCTCATAGTTAACGCTATACACAAGGCTTCACATTACACTGACAATGTAAATATCAGATAATCATTTAAGGACTGTAGACGCGTAAAAATGCTAGAATAGAACACGCACAAAGCAGCTCTCTCAGCAGGATGTCATGTGAAGCCAGTGATTGGAGGAACGTGCTGGTGGAAAGCTTTCAATTTGCTGGGTCACATTGGTGACGGAGGACATAGATGTATCTTCAGTGTAGAGATAATTCTGTGGGCTCTATGTATAACAGCCCCCCCACTATAGCTCATACCTCACCCATACCTGAACCTCGGATCTATAAAACCCCTTCCCCCTTTATTCTCCACCTGCGTAAGGTCTAAGAAAGTAAATCAAGTCAAGTGCTTTCATTTACGGATCTCCGATATTAACCACTTGACCTTCGAAAGATTTACCCCCCTTCATGACCAGGCCATTTTTTGCGATATGGCACTGCGTTACCTTAACTGACAATTGCATAGTCATGCAACGCTTTACCTAAATAAAATGTAGCTTCCCCCCCCCCCCCCCCACAAATAGAGTTTTCTTTTAGAGCACTTTCACTCTGAGGCTGTGGGGGCGTTGGCGGTAAAGCACAGCTAGTTTTAATGGCACTTTACCATTGTTTTAGTGTCGCTTTTCGGCCGCTAGTGGGGTGCTTTTAACCCCCACTAGCAGTCGATAAAAGGGTTAAAAGCGCGGCTGCCGAAGCGCTTTGCAGGTGCTTCGCTGATTTCAAATGGCATGGGCGGTTTAGGAGCGCTGTATACACTGCTCCCAAACCACCCCAAAGATGCTGCTTGCAGGACTTTTTTTCTAGCGTCCTGCAAGCGCACCGCTCCAGTGTGAAAGCCCTCGGTGACAGGAGAGGCGCTTTAAGGGCGCTATTTTTAGAGCTAAAACACCTGTAAAGCGCCTCAGTGTGAAAGTGGCCTTAGTGGCATTTGATCACCAGTGCGTTTTTAATTTTTGTTCGTTATAAGCAAAAATGGACCGCCAATTTTTTGAAAAAACAAAAAGCAAAAATGGCTTACTTTCTGCTATAAAACATATCGAATTAAAAAAAAATCTAATTTCTTCATAAAATTTTGGCCAATATGTATTCTGCTACATGTTTTTGGTAAAACAAATACCAAAGAGCATATATTGATTGGTTTAAGCGGACCTTATAACGCCTTCAAACTATGAGATATATTTATGGAATTAAAAAAAAAAAAAATTACAATTTTATACTAGTAATGGCGGTGATCAGAGACTTCTAGCAGGACTGCGATATTGCGGAGAACAACCTGACACTAACTGACATTTTTGACACTTTATGGGAACCAGTGACACAAATACAGTGATCAGTGCTAAAAATATACACAGTCACTGTACTAATGACACTGGCTGGGAAGGGGTTAAACATCCAGGGTGATCAAAGGGTTAACTTTGTGCCTAGCCATTGTTTTTGTGACATGTGTGTGCCGCTTTTACTAGGGGAAGAGATGGATTTTATTCCCTGCAGGGACACAAAATCCACCCCCCCCCCCGTCAGAATGAAGATCTGCTTTGTTTACATAGGCAGAGCTCCATTCTGTGTGTCTGCCCAGCGATTGGTGGGTGCTGGAAGACATCCAGTGCCAGGCACTTGCAGATCGGTTTCTGCTGAGGTTAATCCCAGCAGCAGTGGCCTGCCGGCGGTGCAAGCACGCCCCCTGTAGGGGGAAGTGTGCAATTACATACATATATATATATATATATATATATATATATATATATATATATATATATATATATATATATATATATATATATACACACGTGATTCTGCACATTAGGGCCGCCCTGTAGCAGTAAATCTGCTATGGGAAGGACCAGAAGTGGGTAAAGCGACTCGGTCTCTAAAATAAAATACTGAATAAATATCTGTTCTGCTTCCTGAGCTGCTGAACCCCCTCTATTCAAGAGAACTAGTCCTTCAGAGTCTGTTGAAAAAAAACAAAACACGACACTTCTAGGAGTGTCGATTTCAAGTTTCCTCCCCGCTGCGCTCTATGGTTCCTCCCTTCAACCCTCTCCTTACTACAGTGTTCTGTAGTAACAAAGGGTTTGGCAAGAGGAACCCCAGACTGCAATGGATGGGGGGGGGGGGGTTCTGGCACAGGGAATCAACACTCCCTAGGACGATTAACAGAGCGGCATTAAAATGGGAGAGGTAGGTATTAACTCATCTCACATGACTGTTTTAGCCTGGTGATTGGCAGCTCAGCCCAGAGCACGGCATCCTGGGAGGAAGGAGAGAACATCACATGATTCCCCAGTACCTGGAAATACTGTGTATTGTCCTGCAGATGAACAGAGTAGTGGAGGAGCGCAGCTTATGGAACATGTTACCCGTATTTAGTGTGTAACATGTTCCATTACCTGCAGCTCTCATCTCCCTCCCCTGTGACAGTGGGGCAGGGGTTCCTCTCCCCGCACTCGCTTTCATTTTTCAAAATTAATGCAACTGCTTCGCCACACAGCAGCGTCAGTCATTCACAGGAATCTGTGAATGAGAAAACTACAAGTCCCGTCTGCCACCGTGGCAGACAGCTTGCACTTTTTAATGAACTGCGAGGGTGTTGATAAGCTCCCTCTTAGTTTGGAAGCTGCAGGGCTTGTGAATAAACTGACAGCCCATACACAGGTACAGGCAGAAAGCTAAAGAGCTTGTTTTCAGGAGCCCGACATTGCACCCGTTATCCGCTGATCGTGGGTACAATGCTTTGCAGGCTCTTATGGGGTACAAATAATAAATGTGCAAGGTGAACTTATCCTTTAAATATGCCCATCAGTATGATTTTGTTCATCCCCTCTTAGGACTAGAACTGGTGCACGCAGAAAAATAAATACACATTTTTTTTCACTTACTCAGGACTTTTGTTTTCTGCATTTCTGTTCTTAAGTCCAGGGTTAGATGCTCAGTGCCAGAAACAATGGCCAGTTCACAGTTGCCCTCTAGATCCTAGAATATGGAGAATATGTTAGACATTCTTAAGATCGGCCATTCTCAACTTTTTTTTTTTTTTATTACACAGAGAAACCCTTGAAATAACTTTCTAGTCTCAGGGAACTCCTGCTAAAAATTACTATATCTACAACTCATGATACATTAGTGTGATGGTCAGTGGAAAGAATGCTCCTTACACTTGTGATCATTGGGAAGAATTCCCCACTTACAGATCGCTAAAAAGATCAATGGTGTGAGTTGGAACTTATCTGAGAGGCAGAAATTGTTCATTGCACAAGGAACTCCTAGAGACCTCTGGAGGAACCGTAGTTGAGAAACCCTGCTCTAAAAGATCATTGGTGTAACGCCACAGCTTAAGGAACCCCTAGCATCCTCTTGAGGAACCGTAGTTGAGAAACCCTGCTCTAAAAAGATCATTGGTGTAATGCCACAGCTTAAGGAATCCCTAGCCTCCTCTGGAGGAACCCTAGTTGAGAAACCCTGCTCTAAAAGATCATTGGTGTAACGCCACAGCTAAAGGAACCCCTAGCATCCTCTGGAGGAACCCTAGTTGAGAAACCCTGCTCTAAAAAGATCATTGGTGTAACGCCACAGCTAAAGGAACCCCTAGCATCCTCTGGAGGAACCCTAGTTGAGAAACCCTGCTCTAAAAAGATCATTGGTGTAATGCCACAGCTAAAGAAACCCCCTAGCAACCTCTGGAGGAACCCTAGTTGAGAAACACTATATGCACAGTATATGCACAAAATGTTTGTAGACCCCTAACTATCACACTTGAATGAGCATATGGGACATTCCATAGTCATTATTATGAAGTTGCCCCTCTTTGTGTCTATAGCCTCAACTCTTCTGCAAAGGCTCTCTACAAGATTTTGGAGTGTGCCTGTGGGAATTTGTCCCCATTCAGCCAAAGGAACATTCTTGCGGCCAGGTTCTGATTTTGGAGAAGAAACAGAATTCCGTTATAGACAATCTGTCACTATGTCCAGTTGGGATAAAGTGACAGGTTGTCAACAGGCCCACCCTCTACTAATACTCTCCTTTGCCTCCATTCAGTATCAATATGTGGAAGGATCACGATTTTTAAACACCCAAATAAGGAGCTGATGTAATATAAAGATCAACTGGCAGTGGGTAGTTGAGGTCATATATAAAAAAGGTATAGTGGACTATGCATGATGATCACATCCATCCATAGATATTATTAAAGAAGAATTGATAAATTAAATATAAAAAGGACAAAAATGTAGAAAGACAAGGGAATTTTCAGGTGCTGAAACTTCAGAATAGGACACCAGATGTTTATATCATATGAAATCCTTTAATTTATTAAAGCTTACAGTATATATAACAATGGGGTTCATTTACTAAAGGCAAACTGACTGTGCACTTTGCAAAGTGCAGTTGCCCTCTGCAAGAGCAGGTGCTTCAGAGCTTAGTAAATGAGCAAAAGCTCTGCTGACTTCCATCATCTAATCATCTGCAAGCAAAAATGCAGTTTTTTTAATTTTCCTTGCATGTGATTAGGCATTCTTTGCAAAGTGAAGCCTAACCTCATTTACTAAGCTCTGGAGCAATTGCACTTGCAGAGTGCAACTGCACTTTGCAAAGTGCAGTGTCTAGTTGCCTTTAGTAAATCAACCCCAATGAGTCTCAAGACCAAAACGTGTACCACAGCCGCAAAGGAGTGATCATATCATAATACCCTGCACAAAAAAAAAAACAGCAGTTACATAATAGTGTGATAAATGTTACATAAAGAATATGAATCAAATAACACTGAAAAATGGGGGGAGGAGAGGAAGATGCTTGGTCTCAACGTGTTTCTCAGATTGTGTTTCTTCAGGAAATATTAAGGTGAATGATCACATATAAGTACAGATAGGTGACGCTGCACAAACAAAACCTAAAAGCCAGGGGATGAGTGGAAACCTGGGGCAATATTAACCCTAAAGGGGTTGGGCGGGCATGAAGGTGTTCAAACCAAAGGACTATCACCGACTTGGCACCTGCTGAGAGGAAGACCACCCCTGCTGAGCTGTTGTGTATCCGACAGGGGGGCGGCCAGAACACTCCGGTCAGCGATCTCAGCCATTGGTTGAGAGCGCTGATCAGGAGCTGGACGGCTGCTGGTTTTCCAGCATGCTCATCCAACAGATGCTCAAGCTCAGTTAAATTTGATGGTGACCTTTTGGCGTTGAGGCCAAATAGTTCGATTTTTGTCTCATCTGACCAGAACACCTTTTTTCCATGTGGCCTCAGGATCTTCAAGGTGCGTTTAAGGTGGTCAGATGAGACTAAAATTGAATTATTTGGCCTCAACACCAAACTATATGTCTGGCGGAAATCCAATACAGCTCAAAGAACACCATTCCTACAGTAAAGCATAGAGGGGGTAATATCCTGTTATTGGGGTTTTTCTGTGCATCGGGGACTGGAGCACTTGTCAGGGTAGAAGGAAAAATGGATGGGGCAAAATACCATCAAATTCTTGAGGTAAATCTGCTGCCCTCTGCCAGAAAGTTGTCAATGTGAAGAAGGTTTACCTTGCAACATGACAATGACCCAAAGCACACAGCAAAAATGACCACACAGATGTTGAAGGAGAAAAAGGTGAATGCCCTTGAATGGCCTAATTAGAGCCTAGACTTAAATCCCACTGAAAATCTGTGGAATGACTTGAAGACCGCAGTCCATAAAAAGGTCACCATCAAATTTAAGTGAACTTGAGCAGTTCTGCAATGAAGAGTGAGCAAATATTGCCAAGTCTAGATGTGCAAGGTTAGTAGAGACAAATCCCAACAGATTAAAGGCTGTAATTAAAGCAAAAGATGGTTCAACAAAATACGGACACAAGGGGGGTGATCCTTTTTCCAACTCAGTAATTCCGTTTTGGAATTATTGAATTATTATTTTTTTTTTCTGACATGTTGGTTTTCTATCTTCACACGGATGTTCTAAGTTACACTAGTAAATACAGCTGGATATAACAAAAAACTATGTCTGTTTTAATTTAAGGCTGCAAAGCAACAAAATGTGATAAAAAAAAAAAAAGGGGGGGGGGGGTTCCTTTCTATACCCACTGGATATATTCTCCTGTGATTTACTATGAATACATTTTTATTGTAATATAGTTCCGTATTTTTGGCACCTTAAAAATCCATATAATAGGTTCTTTAATTGAGTATTTCTGAGTGGGATGTGGTGCATGGATAGATCCAAATCATTATCATTTGGCATTTGGAATGACATAGGAGCAGCAGACATTCTTATTAATAGATGCTAATAACACAAAGTGACACACCGTTAAAGGCTCCTCCGATTTCTGACGGGCGCTGGGTGAAATAATATGTGATTGATATCTATGTAATTATTTATGTCACATTGTTCACAATTATGGGACATCACCGTCTTTGAAAGGGAATCTATATGAGCGATGTCCTTTGACCCCGCTGGTGGGGGCGGCGTAATGCTATAGTGATCGTTGTGAACTGTCAATACAACCTTCCTCTTTATGTAGAGAACTGTCACAGAAATGCTGCTGACCTACACACACAAATCAGTGCACGCGCCAAAATAAATGCATCAGAATGCAGCAGATATGCATTTTATTTAAAAATGTTGAAAAGAGATAGGCCGGACACCCCATGTACGGTTCGCACCAGAACTTCCAAACAGAGAAAGAAGTTCTGATCCAAGAAGTTCTGACCCAAACGGCGAACCCCATTAAAGTCTATGGGAGCCGAACTTGAAAAATCAAAAGTTCCCATTTTGAAGGGTTATATGCAAATAATTGGCCATAAAAAGTGTATAGGGGGTCCGGGTACTGTCTTAAGGGGCATGCATTAATGCAAAAATGTTTTTTTAAAACAATCGTTTTTAAAGGAGCAGTGATCTTAATGAAGCTTAAAGTGCAACAATAAAAATGAAAAATTCCTTTAAATATAGTGCCTGGGGGGCCCCATTAGTCTGCTTGTAAAAGTGGCGCATCTGTAGCATGTATAGAACCTGCTGCAGCAAAACTGACATTTATATAATAAAAAAAACCCCCAAAAAAAAACCAAACACACACATTTAAATTGACTTGCGGTTGCAATAGCACCCGGCTATTTAAAAAAAAAAGAAAATGGCGTGAGGCGGGCAGCCCCCCCCCCCCCCCCATTCGGGTCTTGTATGGATCTTAGGGGAAAATTGAAAAACAGTGTGGGGTCGCCTCAAGATCCATACCAGACCCTTATCTGAGCATGCATCCTGGCAGGTTAGGAAAGGAGGGGGGGCGCGAGTGAGTGCCCCCCCCTCCTGAACTATACATGCCCTCAACATGTGTAGGGGGGTGCTTTGGGGCAGAGCCATGTTGATGGGGACAAAGTAGAGCTGCATGATTCTGGGAAAATTGAGAATCACAATTTTTTTGCTTAGAATAAAGATCACAATTCTCTCATGATTATCGCAGCGTAACATCATCTTTCACATTATACAAAAAAATTGGGCCAACTGTACTGTTTAGTTTTTTTTTTTTTTTTAATTCATTAACCACTTGCCATCCAGGCCAATTCGGACATTTCTCTACTACATGTAAAAATCATAATTTTTTTTTGCTAGAAAATTACATAGAACCCCCAAAGAGTACATATGTTTTTTTAGCAAAGACCCTAGAGAATGCAATGGCGGTCGTTGCAACTTTTTATCTCGCATGGTATTTGCGCAGCAATTTTTCTAACGCCTCTTTTTGGAAAAAAAAACAGTTTTGTGCTAAAAAAAAAACAAAAAAAAAAAACAGTAAAGTTAGCCCATTTTTTTTTTTTTGCATAATATGAAAGATGAAGTTAGGCCAAGTAAATAGATACCTAACATTCACGCTTCAAAATTGCACACGCTCATGGAATGGCGTCAAAATTGAAAACTTAAAAATCCCCATAGGCGAAGCTTTACATTTTTTTACTGGTTACATGTTTTGAATTACAGAGGAGGTCTAGGGCTAGAATTATTGCTCTCACTCCAATGTTCGCGGCGATACCTCAGATGTGTGGTTTGAACACCGTTTTCATATGTGGGCGGGACTTACGTATGCGTTCGCTTCTGCGTGTGAGCACACCGGCCACTTTAAATTTTTTTTACTTTTTTTTGTTTGACACTTTTTTAAAAAAAATTCTTTTTTTGATTACTTTTATTCCTATTACAAGGGATGTAAACATCCCTTGTAATAGGAATATGGCATGATCGGTCCTCTATACAGTGAGATATGAGGTCAATAAGACCCCACATCTCACCTCTAGGCTGGAAAGCCTGAAATAAAAAAACAAAACAAAAAAAAAAACATCTCGGCTTAAGATCATAGAGACTTTGGCGACCATCTGGTCCACCGGAAAGCTCTATGGTAAACATCCGGGGCCGGCGGATCCTGTCTCCGACTCACTGATGGAAGCGGTGTGTCAGTAGAAGCACCGAAGGGCAGCGGGGGGGTTTAGTCCCCTCTCGCCACCCGTAAGAACGATCAAGCGGAGCAACAGCCGCTATGATGATTCTTATGGTGTAGGGGATCGCCGGTTGAAAAAGCCAATATCTGAATGATGCCTGCAGCAGGCCTCTGGTGTATGAGGTGGCATGGATGTGATAAGGGACTCCATACATGAAGGGTGGACTCCTAATGTGAAAGGGGGCCTCCTGACATGAAGGGGAGCTCCTGATGTGAAAGAGCCTTCTAACTTGAAGGGGAGACTCCTGACGTGAAAGGGGGGGTTGGCTCCTGACGTGAAAGGGGGGGTTGGCTCCTGACGTGAAAGGGGGGGTTGGCTCCTGACGTGAAAGGGGGGGTTGGCTCCTGATGTGAAAGGGGGGGTTGGCTCCTGACGTGAAAGGGGGGGTTGGCTCCTGACGTGAAAGGGGGGGTTGGCTCCTGACGTGAAAGGGGGGGGGGTTGGCTCCTGACGTGAAAGAGGGGGGGGGGCGGCTCCTGACGTGAAAGAGGGGGGGGGCGGATCCTGACGTGAAAGAGGGGGGGTGGCTCCTGACGTGAAAGAGGGGGGGTGGCTCCTGACGTGAAAGAGGGGGGGTGGCTCCTGACGTGAAAGAGGGGGGGTGGCTCCTGACGTGAAAGAGGGGGGGTGGCTCCTGACGTGAAAGAGGGGGGGTGGCTCCTGACGTGAAAGAGGGGGGGTGGCTCCTGACGTGAAAGAGGGGGGGTGGCTCCTGACGTGAAAGAGGGGGTGGCACCTGACGTGAAAGGGGGGGTGGCTCCTGACGTGAAAGGGGGGGGGTGGCTCCTGACGTGAAGGGGGGGGGGTGGCTCCTGACGTGAAAGGGGGGGGTGGCTCCTGACGTGAAAGGGGGGGCTCCTGACGTGAAAGGGGGGGGCTCCTGACGTGAAAGGGGGGGGGCTCCTGACGTGAAGAGGGGTGGCTCCTGACGTGAAGAGGGGTGGCTCCTGACGTGAAGAGGGGTGGCTCCTGACGTGAAGAGGGGTGGCTCCTGACGTGAAGGGGGTGGCTCCAGACGTGAAGGGGGGTGGCTCCTGACGTGAAGGGGGGTGGCTCCTGACGTGAAGGGGGGTGGCCCCTGACGTGAAGGGGGGTGGCCCCTGACGTGAAGGGGGGTGGCCCCTGACGTGAAGGGGGGGTGGCTCCTGACGTGAAGGGTGACTCAGATGTGAAGTGAAGGAGAGAAGGGGGCTTCTAATGTTAGTTCATTTCATTGAAGTTTTGTATTGTCCCAGGCTCATGTTTCCCATTGACAGATAAACTTTACATTGTAGACTGGGGGGGCTCAAGATTTTGCATAATTTTAAAGGGAGCTGGGACTGAAAAAAAATGCTGAGAAACGCTACCTTAGATTGTAAGCTCCTTGGAGGCAGGGACTGATGTGAATGTACAGTACTGTGTAAATTGCTGGCACTAATTAACTAAATAATAATGAGGACACATCCTGAACCTGCTCTCTACTATTGAGAAGACATTAAGCCCTCTGCTAGACTCCGTTAGGCTTTTGCTGGACTCACAGCCCCATTTTAGTGGCCCATCCCCGCATCGTCTCAAGTTTTACCAACTGTGTAACAAGCGATAATCTTTGGCAAAACAATACAGCTTTCATGCCACATAAATATTTGTGTTGAAGCCCCCCGGACTTAAAACTGTACAAGCCACCCAGCTTGCAGTGCAAGTGTCACCCATGAAATTCATACGGGGACATATTGCCGGCTGCTGTAAAATGTCACAGCATGTGTTGTTAGCTGTTACGGCCCGTTAAAAGCGCTTCCTCCTAAATTAGGGTAAGAGGAGCACACATGTCCAGCACGCTGCCGCCCGGCATATTTCCTCTGCTGGCTTAGGACTTTTTACTCAAGGTAACACAGCGATAGGACATATATATATATATATATATATATATATATATATATATATATATATATATATATATATATGCAGCGGCAAGGATAAACAAACAAATTTGTTTCGCTACAAATTAAAATTTGGATACATTTTTTGCTATTCATATGTATCCGAATCACAATGGAATCGAATTTCAACGAATCCAGAATAGATTAAAAATGTAGAGAAATAACAAATTCTAAACTAATTTTAAAAAAATTTGAAAATGAATTGGAAATGGAAACGTATGGCAAAAAATACAGTAAGGTTTAAAAGTGAAATAAGATGATGGCAAGAACAGAAAAGAATAGAAACAAAAAAGAAAAAAAAAAAAAAAAAAGGAAATTCGAATCGATTAGAAAATAAATATACTACCTGAATCCGAATATACGAAACGGATTCCGAAAACGAATCAGTCTAACGAAACAAGACAAATCACATTTTTCCACTGTGCACATCTCTATTAAAAAATAAGTAAATGGACACCGACCTGTAAATTCTTCAGGTGTTGTCTGAGCTTCAAAAAGGCATCCAGAGATTTCTCAACCTGAGCGAAGAGCTCAAGAATCCTGTGTTTGGGGAAAACCATAATCAACAATAGAAGGCCGTTAGATTATTGTACAGAATCATAAATAAAAATGAGAAACAATTAGATGTTATAAAAGAAAGCCTTCTTTTGATTGGTGAAATTCTTTGATGTGATGGACCCCGACTATTCTCTCCACTCCTTCCAGCCACTGCCCCCTGGCCCTTTAAGAGCTTCTGAAAGCCGGGAAGCGGAGACGGGCATTCTGGATCGCTGTGATTGGCTGTCACATGATTGGAAAGCTCCCGATCACAAGTATGAAATTGGAGCTTTCCCCCCCCACCGCTAAAGGTACAGGCCATGTATTGTAAAATATTGAAGGAGAACGTTCCTTCCTCAGCCAGAACACTGAAGATGGGTGGTGGATGGGTAATCCAGCATGACAATGACCCAAAACACACGGCCAACTCAACAAAGGAGTGGCTCAAGAAGAAGCACATTAAGGTCATGGAGTAGTCTAGCCAGTCTCCAGACCTTAATTCTATAGAAAATTTATAGAGGGAGCTGAAACTTTGAGTTGCCAAGCAACAGCCAAGAAACCGTAAAGTGATTGTAAATCTTTTTTTTTTTTCTTTTTTAAATAACAAACATCCACTGTGCAGTTCGTTTTGCACAGTGTGGCCCTGAACATAGTCTTCTGGGGTCCCCCCGGCGGCGCTCGCGGCTCCTCTTGGCATCGGTAAACCCCCTAAGAGAAGCGCTCTCCCTGGGGGTTACCTTGCAGGCGCGCTCCCGAGTCCAGCATTTACATCCATAAACACAGAATGCTAGACTTGGCCCCACCCCGCGTTATTGGATTTGATCCACAGCAGCGGGAGCCAATAGCAAATTATACAACAAAACAATATTTCTGTACCCTGGAAGCAACTATAAGTATCTTAAAGCGGAATTCCACCCAAAAGTGGAACTTCCGCTCATTTGTCTCTTCCCCCCCTCCGGTGCCACATTTGGCACCTTTTGGGTGGAGGGGGGACAGGATACCCGTCTTTGACAGGTATCCTGTTCCCACTTCTGGGAGTCACAGCCGCGGCTATAGGCCTCACCACTCGGCTCCCTCCTCCTCCCTCCTCCTCTCCCTGTCGCCGGACCAGTAGGAGAGAGGAGCGGAGCCTCGCACATGCGCAGTAGGGCAAAAGCCGTAACGCTACATTACCGGGTTCCCTTACCCGCAATGGTGACGGCAGCACCCAACAGCTGATGGAAACATCAGCTGCAGTGCCGACATCGCTGGACTCCAGGACAGGTAAGTGTCCTATTATTAAAAGCCAGCAGCTGCAGTATATGTAGCTGCTGGCTTTTAATTCTTTTGCAGCGGTGGGCGGACCTCAACTTTAAGGTTTCCCCATTGCTCAAATACTTATTTTACTCACTGAACTGAAACTCAATTTATAACATTTGTATCGTGTTTTTTTCTGGATTTTTGGTTGATATTCTGTTTCTATCATTTAAAATACACCTATGATAAAAATGATGGACAGTTAATTTCTTTGTAAGTGGGCAAAGGTACAAAATCTGCAGGGGATCAAATCATTCATTTTCCCCACTGTACTTTAACATTTTTACACTGATTAATAAATATAGGCATGTAGCTAATTTGGTGTCTAGACCGCTTTTTTTTCTTCTTTTTTTTGTGATTACACTTTGCTCTGCGTCTAATTAAAGCACCATGGGCAATCCATGGAAAGGGTGGTAAGCGTTTTCTGTGACTGTCACTGTACTATGTGTGAGGTTAGGAGGTTAGTGTATCTCTAAGTGGTACAGAGCCTTTAAATAACCTTCGCTATGATATACTGTGGACACTCGCCCCCCCCCCCCCCTTTACAATAAGAATAACAGTATTAAGTTGTAAACGGATATCGGGCCCCTGGAAACCGGAGCCATGCAGCGGTGGTCCCTCCCATCTTGATCCCGCACAAGGCCCGATTACAAGTGGCATTTACCAGGCACTTAGGTTTGCTGTTTACTGCATTCCCGTGGCTGCGACAGATGGCTGCCAGGAGAGGAAATGTCAACGTGAGGGCATTATACGAGATGTAAATTGCTTTGGGGCTGGAAAGTTCACACGGAATAGCTGATTTCGTGTTATCTTATGCCCCTAGAATGCTATACGTTTAAACTGCAGCTCATTCCCGGTGATGCCTAAATACCTGTTCCATTGCCAGTGTGCGGCCAGGTCAGCGTCGCTGAGGTGTGGGCGGGCTCTAATTAAAGCTCAGTTAGGCTGAGCCAATCAGAATGACTCTGGCAATTCGTGTGGTGTCACTTTCAACAACTGAATGTGACGGGCGGGGGGGGGGTGGTTGTTAAACTAATTTAGGCAGGCTGATTTAGAGCGGAGCCATCCCTTTGCTGATTTAGCTAAATCATATCTGGAAACATCCTGCAAATTTGTAATAGCGACGTGCTTCACAGTACTCACGTTTGTGCTCCTCTGTATGTGCAGATTGGGGCCACCTGGGGGGGGGGGGGGGTCAGGAGGGGCAGCTGCCCTGGACGCAATGGTTTATTGCAGGAATGGGGGCACCCTAAGACTAGGGGGGGGGGGGGGGGCAGGGTGCAGTTTGGCATCTTTGCCCTGGGTGACCTTGTCCTGGTACTGGGGGCTATAGATTCGTTTAACCACTTCAGCCCCAGAAGATTTTACCCCCTTCCTGACCAGAGCACTTTTTGCGATTCGGCACTGCGACGCTTTAACTGACAATTGCGCGGTCGTGCGACGTTGCACCCAAACAAAATTGACGTCCTTTTTCCCCCACAAATAGAGCTTTCTTTTGGTGGTATTTGATCACCTCCATGGTTTTTATTTCTTGCGCTATAAAAAAATAAAAAAGGAGCGACAATTTTGGAATAAAAAGCAATATTTTTTACTTTTTGCTATAATAAACATCCCCAAAAAATATATAAAAACTAATTTCCTTTCTCAGGTTTAGGCCGATATGTATTCTTCTACATATTTTAGGTAAAAAAAAGGAAGAAAATTGCAATAAGCATATATTGGTTTGCGCAAAAGCTAGCGTCTACAATAGGGGATAGATTTATGGCATTTTTATTATTTTTTTTTTATTATTAATAATGGCAGCGATCTGCGATTTTTATCGTGACTGCGACATTATGGCGGACACTTTTGACACTATTTTGGGACCATTGTCATTTATACAGTGATCAGTGCTATAAAAATGCATTGATTACTGTGTAAATGACACTGGCAGGGAAGGGGTTAAATTCTAGGGGGAGATCAAGGGGTTAAGTGTGTCCTAGGGAGTGATTCTAACTGTGGGGGGGGGGGGGGGGTGGGCTACCACTCACATGACAATGATCACTACTCCCGATCACAGGGAGCAGTGGATCTCTGCCATGTCACTAGGCAGAATGGGGAAGTGCCGTGTTTTCCAAAGGCATCTCCCCGTTCTTCCGCTCTGTGACACGATCGTGGGCATCCGGCGGACATAGAGTCCGCAGGACCCGCGGGCATGGTCAAGGAGCATGCACCCACAATGCCGCATCTTAAAGGGGACGTACAGGTACGCCAATTTGCCCAGCCGTGCCATTGTGCCGACGTATATCGTTGTGCTCTGGTCGGCATGTGGTTAAAGAACCATGCTGGAGGAGGAGAAGCTCCTTATACACCTGCTGCAGGTCCCACGCATGCACAGTGTGATGGTGCCAGCTAGTACTGATGTTCTCCAATCGGGAGACAGTTCGGGTTGTTTACGTGAATGAAAAGGCAGAACGTTTTGTTTTACTTTTGGATAGAGTGTAGAAGAGCTTGAACCTTTGTCAGGTTTTTATTGCTGTGTCCCTGCTAGGAAGGGTCACCCTCCTTTTTTACTGGTGACCGCTGTCATCGAGACAGAAAGGAGTGGAAATCCAAATTTTTACAGTTGTCACCAGGACCTGAGGTGAGGGTAAATCATCCAACCAGGACACCTGTTTCTTTGACAACTGTCTGAAGCTGGCTACACATTATACAATTTTCTTTTAGATTTACCAAATCTATAGAAAATGGAGGTCAAACCTAAACACTTTCAATTTGTATGCATTTGGGCAGGCTCTACATAGTTGAAGATAAATCAAAAAGGAAACTGAACAAGAAAATTAGAATCCTTCACTTTGCAGAGATTTCCGATCGTATTCTGTTGCATCTCATCAGGACAGCAAAAGCAAATCCATAAACCAACAGAGGTCATAACCCTTCCCTACTTTACCAATAATATTACACATATACACTCACCAGCCACTTTATTAGGTACACCTATTCAATTGCTTGGTAACACAAATTGATAATCAGCCAATCACATGGCAGCAACTCAATGCATTTAGGCATCTAGACGTGAAGATGACGACTGAACATTAGAATGGGAAAGTTGCCTGCACTACTTTGATACGACATATGCCGCGTACACACAAGTGGACTTTGACCGGACTGGTCCGACGGAAAAATTCGACCGCGTGTGGGCTTCATCGGACCTGCAGCTGACTTTTTCGGTCGACAATCTGACGGACTTTAGATTTGGAACAAGTTTCAAATCTTTCCGACGGACTCGAGTCTGGTCGAAAAGTCCGCTCGTCTGTATGCTAGTCCGACGGACGAAAACCGACGCTAGGGCAGCTATTGGCTACTGGCTATCAACTTCCTTATCTTAGTGCGGTCGTACGTCATCAAGTACGAATCCGTCGGACTTTAGCGTGATCGTGTGTAGGCAAGTCCGTTTTTTCGGAAAGTCCGTCGGAAGTCTGCCGAAAGTCCGTCGGACCAGTCTGGTCCAAAAGTCCGCTCGTGTGTACGCGGCATGAGTGCCAGAGAGCGTTAGTCGCGCTTCCGAAGTCGCATCAAATTTGTGCTGCAAAGTCACACTGGAAATCGCGCGACTTTGGAGTCAAGCAAGTGTGAATGGAGCCTTAGTAAATCAACCCCAATGAATCTTATAATAATATATCCATGTTTTATAGTTTTGGATAGAGTGGAAAAGATATTAGAACCAGTCGGGGTTTTTGTTTTTTCTGCTGTCGATGTCCCCAAGGGCAATTCGCCCGATATTGTCATAGTGACCACTATGGTCACAAGAATCGAAAGGGAGGAGAAAATCCAAAAATTGTGAGTTGTCACTGGAAAAAGAAAGGGGAAATCTTCCAATGAGGATGCTTGTTCTTGTGACAACTAATGCCGCGTACACACAACCGGTTTTGCTTTTGGAATAAACTCTGAAGGTTTCTTCGACGGAACTCCGACGGAATTCCATTCCAGCGGTCTTGCCTACACACGGTCAGCCCAAAGTCCAGCCAAAGTCCGACCGTCCAGAACGCGGTGACGTACAACACGTACGACGGGACTAGAAAAAGGAAGTTCAGTAGCCAATAGCTTCCGTCTCGTACTTGCTTCAGAGCATGCGTCGTTTTTGGTCCGTCTGAACAGCATACAGACGATCGGTTTTCCCGATAGGAATAGGTTCCGTTGGAAATATTTAGAGCTTGTTCCATTTCTAGGTCCGTCAGAATTTCCCGATGAATAAGTCTGATGAGGCCTACGATCGGAATAGACGATGGAAAGATCCCATCGGACTTTTACTATCGGACATTCCGCTCGTGTGTACGCGGCTTTAGACAGAGAATTTGGAGACTTCCCCAGGAAGTCTCCTGTAACAGTAGTTTGGTGGTATGCTCACTAAGGCTCACCTAAGGGCTTGCAGACAATGGAGCCCATCATATTGGAAGACTGAGACTGGAATCCATTTTATAAATGGAATGGAAATCATTGTATAAATGTATTAAAAACCGTTTTCCGGCAGCATTCTAATTTCCTTATCATTTGATGAAAGTAGAACCAATTGTAACTTACTCATCACTTTCTTCAGCTGCAGGCTGCCCTCTCCTGGTCTCTTCTGGCTCTGCAGGCTCCTCAACAGCTGGATCTGTACAAGAAGTGAAAAGCAAAGCAAAAGTTTTAGCACAGAAACAATATACAGGCTATACTATATATGCTTGGAAAACCACACGCATTTGATCTTTACAGACTAGTGTGAGTAAGAGAGATTGGAATATTTATAGAGCAGTGAAGCTTTGGGCAATATATAATGAAGCTCACAGTGGCAAAAAAATTTTTTTTGATCCTCTGCAGATTTTGTACGTTTGCCTACAAAGAAATGAAGGGTCTGTCATTTTTTATCATAGGTGTATTTTAAATGATACAGAGAGAATATCAACAAAAAATCCAGAAAAAAACACATCATACAAATGTTATAAACTGAGTTGCAGTTCAGTGAGTAAAATACATTTTTGATCCCCTACCAACCAACAATAATTCCGGCTCCCACAGACTGGCTACAGTAGGTGCTCATGTGGTACACAGATTAGTCCTGTCAATTTAGGAAGGTGCTCCTAATGACAACTCGTTATGTGTATAAAAGACACCTGTCCACAGAAACGTTTTCTTCTATTCAAACCTCACCATCATGGGCAAAACCAAAGAGCTGTCAAAGGACCTCAGGGACAAGATTGTAGACCTGCACAAGGCTGGAATGGGCTACAAGACCATCAGCAAGAAGCTTGGTGAGAAGGAGACAACTGTTGGAGCGATTATTGGCAAATGGAGGAAATAACCATCAATCACCCTGGAGCTCCATGCAAGATTTTGCCTCATGGGGTGAGGATGATCATGAGAAAAGTGAGGGATCAGCCCAGAACTACACAGGAGGAGCTTGTGAATGATCTCAAGGCAGTTGGAACCACATTCACCAAACAATTGGTAACACAATACCCCGCCATGGATTAAAATCCTGCAGCGCCCGCAAGGTTCCCCTGCTCAAGAAGGCACATGTACAGGACATCTGAAGTTTGCCAATGAACATCTAAATGATTCAGAGAAGGATTGGGAGAAAGTGCTGTGGTCAGATGAGACCAAAATCTAGTTCTTTGGCATTAACTCGACTCGCCCTATGACCCTTAAGCCCCATACACACGATTAGATTTTACTGCAGATTTTTGTCTTCAGCTTTACCAAAACCATGTAGTGCAAGGGCCTGCCTGATTACATCAAATTGAAACTCTTAAAGCGGAGTTCCACCCAAAAGTGGAACTTCCGCTCATTTGTCTCCTCTTTGACAGGTATCCTGTTCCCACTTCCGGGAGTCCGGGCCATGACATCAGCGCGGGGCTCCCTCCTCCTCTTCCTCTCCCTATTACCGGGCCAGTAGGAGAGAAGAGCGGGGCCTCGCGCATGCGCAATAGGGACCCAGCCGTGAAGCCCAAAGGCTACTCTACTGGGTACCCTTACCCGCAATGGCGGTGGCAGCAGCCAACAGCTGATGAAAACATCAGCTGCGGTGCCAACATTGCTGGACTCCAGGACAGGTAAGTGTCCTATTGTTAAAAGCCAGCAGCTGCAGTATGTGTAGCTGCTGGCTTTTAATTTTTTTTTTCTTTGGGCTGAACACCGCTTTAAGGTTTGACCTCATATTATATGGGCTTTGTAAATCTGAAGACAAAAATCTGCAGAAAATCTAATAGTGTGTATGGGGTCCAAGAACCCCATCCCTACAGTCAGGCACGGAGGTGGAAACATGATGCTTTGGGGCTGTTTCTCTGCTAAAGGTACAGGCCGACTTTGCTGCATTAATCTCCCTGGCGGTTTTCCCGAGTGTGGCTCGGGGTTAAAATTCAGGACCATTAGCGGTAACCCCGAGCCACACTCGGGATTACGTTGCAGGATCCTGGTGCCTCCTTACTTACCTTGTCCCCGGGATCCTGCGATGTCCCCCGCAGTGTCCGTGGGCTCCGTCCTCTGCCCGAAGCCTCTCCGTGCCAGGCTCCGTTCCCTGCGAGCGTCGCGACGCACGGGGGCGGAGCCTGGCGGCAAATTAAAAAAAAAATGTAAAAATCATAACACATACAGTACTGTAATCTTACAGATTACAGTACTGTATGAAATTATTTCACATCCCTTTTGTCCCCAATGCTTTGGCCCATGCCCTGCATGCAGTTTTATATTATATATACTGTTCTTTCTGCCTGGAAACTGGAGATTGTCCATAGCAACCAAAAAGTGTCCCTTTACGTCAAAAGTGGCTTTAGACCAGCTAGAAAACAGCGATAGTAAATTAGAACACTTGCAGAATTGAGCGATAGTGAATCGTGGGGAAATTTATTTTATTACTATTTATTTTTATTTTTTAAAATTATTTATTATATTATAATTTATGTTTTTGTGTTTCAAACTTTATCATACCCGCGATATCTACTAGACTCTTGTTTGGACAGATTTAAGTGTGTTATTGTTAAGAGTTACAGACCTACAATATAAAACGCCAAATTTCCATGCAAAATAATTGTACCGCTTTCAGCACCTAAAATCCGAAATAATCATACCGCCAGGGAGGTTAAGGGGCCAAAGGATGGGGGCCATGTATTGTAAAATCTTAGATGAGAACCTTCTTCCCTCAGCCAGAACACTGAAGATGGGTCGGGTCTTCCAGCATGGCAATTACCCAAAACATACCGCCAAGGCAACAAAAGGAGTGGCTCCATTAGAAGAAGCAGCACATTAAGGTCATGGTGTGACCTAGCCAGTCTCCAGACCTTAATCCTATAGAAAATTTATGGAGGGAGCTGAAACTTCAAGTTGCCAAGAGACAGCCAAGAAACCTCAAGGATTTGGAAAAGATCTATAAAGAAGAGTGGACCAAAATCCCTCCTGAGATGTGTGCAAACCTGGTCACCAACTACAAGACACGTCTCACCTCTGATTGCCAACAAGGGTTTCTCCACCAAGTACTAAGTCATGTTTTGCTTGGGGATCAAATACTTATTTTACTTACTAAACTGCCACTCAATTTATAACATTTATATCCTGTGTTTTTTCTGGATTTTTGGTTGATATTCAGTCTCTATGATAAAAAAAAAAAAAAAAAAAAATATAGAACCTTCATTTCTTTGTAAGTGGGCAAACTTACAGAATCTGCAGGAGATAAAATAATTATTTTCCCCCACTGTATTTAGCAGGGATGGTCAATTCCAAACACAGATGACTTCCTGACAAGACACTGGAGGTGCCTACAAGTATATTCAAAACAAGCTCTCCTCCTAAAATCCCATAATGCGATGTGCCGTCTGGGCCCACATAGTGCATTGCATTGGCTTGATACTCTCCTCACCAGCAGCACAAAGCTGTTCCTTGGCCGCTCTGATCAAACAAGGAGAGAAAACACATTGGGGTTGATTTACTAAAACCGGAGAGTGCAAAATCTGGTGCAGCCGTGAATGGTAGCCAATCAGCTTCTAACTTCAGCTTGTTCAATGAAGCTTTGACAAAATAAAGCCTGGAATCGGATTGGTTTCTATGCAGAGCTGCACTAGATTTTGCACTCTCCAGTTTTAGTAAATCAACCCCAATACCCGGTACTTCCAAGTACGGACTCACTCCATGTGACAAAGTTAGGGCTAGTTTACACTTGCTTCAAAACAAGGCTTCGGACACGCTTTGTTAAAGCTCTCTGAACGCCAGTCAAAGCTCCTGTCACCAAATAAAATGTTTAGCTTACAGTCCTGTTTACGCCTCACTTTTGCTTGGTGCTTCGGTGGGGCTTCAAGAGAGCTTTGCCATAGACTTCTATGGAGGCTTTGAAGATGCTGTGAAGCACCACTGAAGCTACATGGGGTATCATTTTTGAAGTGAAGTCGAAGCAAAGCAAAAGCAGGGTGTAAACAGGACTGTAAGCTAACCATTTTATTTAGTGACAGGAGCTTTCACTGGCATTCAGAGAGCTTTAACAAAGGGTGTCCGAAGCCTTGTTGAAGCTGAAGCAAATGTAAATGAGCCCTTAGAGATTGGGGGTTGGTCTAGAGCAGTGATGGTGAACCTTGGCACTCCAGATGTTTTGGAACTACATTTCCCATGATGCTCATGCAGTGTAGTGGAGCATCATGGGAAATGTAGTTCCAAAACATCTGGGGTGCCAAGGTTCGCCATCACTGCTCTAGTGCTATCGCATGGAATTTGGGAGATTCCTGAGACCGGTAAAGAAATGCGAGTACGTGCCACTGGGGAGGGCAGCAAGGGCTTGTCCATCCTACCAGGTGCATCAAGGTGTGCATCTTCTTTTCCCCGTGCAGCGCATTCAGGGCAGCCCATTCATTTCACGCTCAAAAATCATGCAGGAACAATTTTTAAAGTCACACCACACCAAAACTGTATGGTACTGCAGTGCCACACATTTTTGCGGGTGAGACACACGTGCGTTTGCCAGGAGCGTGGGGCTGCCATTAAGAATACCACCCACGTTCACCTGCAGAAGGCAGCACGTTTATGTGCAGTGCAGGAGAACACATGATTTCACATGGGCTCCCACACTGCACCAAAATGTGAATAAGAGTGAATCTTTTGTTCCCGCATCATTGCATATAGGGCAGCCCATTAATTTCTATGATGAAGCGCCAGTAAATATAACAAAAACATACAAAAAAAGAATAAGTTAACAGTGTTCCATGTGCCAAACGTGAAGTTTGTCTTAAATCAATATAATATAATATAATACAATATATATATATATATATATATATATATATATAATTAATAAATATGGCTGTGACGCTCGGCTTGGTCTGGAGTTGGCCGAGACCATCCCATTGCCTGCTAGTGTGATGAGGTGGCTCTGGCGGAGCCCGAGCATGTCGTGTGATGTCATGGTGCAATGGAGCCAAGCAGAGCGGCCAGAGTCTCGTGTGCGGGTCTGCGGTATTGGAGAAAGGCAAGCAGGGACCGGGACCGTCAGTGCTGTTTAGACTGGAGTGGACTGGAGGGAGCGCTTGGCTTGGAGAGAGACTGTCACTGTGACTCACGATGTGACGTGTTGTGTCAGTGAGGTCTCATCATCTGTGCTGCTGCACACTGCTGTCAGTGTCACTGTGAGAGTCAATTTTATATGTGTGTGCCGCCCATTCTAATTTCTTGCCCTCCTGAGTCCTGTTCCTGAGCTACTTACTCACTATATCGAAAATAAAATAAGAAATATGCTTTTTGCCTTATCTACTTTAAATTATATTGATAATTGCATATTGTATTTTTCTGTAGCCTAAATACTCTCATTTGCACTTAAAACTGTAATTTTGTAACTTTTGGAAAAGCCAGCAAAAACGTGGCGGTGTCAGTAAATTTTGGGTGTTGTGTCAGTAAATTTTAATCTGCTAGGTTGGCAACACTGGCCAGCGATTCTGTGCACCGTAAGAACAATCATAGCGGCAGTTCAGCTGCCGCTATGATTGTTCCCCTCCCGCCGCCCCCCTGGGGCTTCTCTCGGTTTGCTGCTGCGATCAGCGAGCCGAAGAATGAATCGGTCGAGGCGGAAAGTTTACCATAGAGATTTCTGTTGACCAGATGGTCCCCAGTCATCTCTATGACGTCATGTCCGGGCTGGCGGAAGTAAACAAAGCCGAGGATGTGGCTGGAAATGCAGAGAGAGTTTTTTTTTTTATCTCAGCCTTGCCAGCCTGTTTAAATCACACATGTGAGGCATGCATTAGAGCAAAAGCAACAATTCTAGCCCAAGACCTTCCCTGTAACTCTAAACATGTAACCTGTAAAAATGTTTAAACGTCGCCTATGGAGATTTTTAAGTACCGAACTTTGGTGTCATTCCACTAATGTGCGCAATTTTAAAGCGTGACACGATAGGTATCTATTTACTAGGCGTAACATTTTTTTTTCACATTATACAAAAAAAATTGGGCTAATTCTACTGTTGTTGTTCCCCCCCCCAAAAAAACACGTTTGAGAAAAAAAAAAAAAATCACTGTGCAAATACCGTGTGGCATAAAAAGTTGCAATGACCGCCATTTTATTCCCTAGGGCCTCTGCAAAAAAAACAAACATATATAATCTTTGGAAGTTCTGAGTAATTTTCTAGAAAAAAAAAAAAAAAAACATGTAGGAGCGAATTGCCAGAATTGGCCTGGATGGGAAGTGGTTAAGTGCAGCAATCATTTTTCGTATATATACACTTAGGTCCATTCATATTTGGACACGGGCACAATTTTTAGTTATTTTCAGGTATTTACCAAAAACACATTCAAGCTATAGTTATAGAATGGATATGGACTAAACGTGCACACTCTCAGGTTTAATTTGAGGGCATGTCCATCCAAATCGGAGGAAGGGTTTAGGAATTACAGCTCTTAAGAGTAGCCCCCTCCCCCTTTTTTTTTTTTCAAGGGACAATTGAATCAAAAGCTGTTTCATGGCCAGGTGTGGGCTACTCTTTCGTTATTTCTGGCAAAGCATCAGAAAGGAGGAAACCCAGTCTTTGGTGATGTCCATGGGTTCCAGACTGCAGGCAGTCACTGTCAGTAAAGGATTCTCAGCAAAATGTGTATAAAAATGATTGTGGTTTCTAAACATTTATACTTGATATTTATGTTGAACCCCTTGAATTAAAGCTGAAAGTCTGCACTTCAGATTCATTTGGATTGTTTAATTTAAATTTTATTCTGGTGGCATACAAAGTCAAAAGTATGAAAATTGTGCCTGTGTCCAAATATATATATGTACCGAACTGTACACACATACATACATATATATCTGTACTGTCTGTCCTCATGTTGTAAATCGCTTCGCAATCTGTTGGTGCTATATAAATCCTGTATAATAGTAATAGGATTTTTCCTACAGTTTACCTGTAAAATCCTTTAAAATCCTTTTCTTGGAGTACATCACGGGACACAGAGCAGCCATAGTAATTACTATCTGGGTTATACGCCACCTATAGGTGAATGGACACTGGCACATCTAAAAGACAGGAAGTCCCCCTCTACATAACCCCTCCCATACAGGAAGTACCTCAATTTTGTAGCAAAGCAATGAATATCCCAGTAAAGAACGGAGGGACCTCTGTGTCCTGTGATGTACTCCAAGAAAAGGATTTTACAGGTAAGCTGTAGGGAAAATCCTATTTTCTTTAACATACATCACAGGACACAGAGCAGCCATAGTAATAACTATCTATGATGTCCCAAAGCAATGCCCCTCAGGGGAGGGAGACACCATCATAGAAACTGCCAAAGAAGGACCTACGGTACTCTGCTATTTGTAATACGCTGAGGCCAAAGGCCGTATCTTCTATGTGATTGACATCGACCTGTAGATGTATAAACAAAAGTCTCAATAGTTGTCTTGTACACCTGGGCCACTGACACCCGATGATGGATGGCCCAAGATACTCCCACACCTTGTAGAGAATCTCTCCCCAGAAAAAAAATGTTTTTTTTTTTTTTTTTTTTGCCATTTAAACCATAGGCATCATAGATAAACTGGCAGATCCACTGCTAAATATTCGACCCGGATGCCGTCTGCCCTTTCTGGGCTCTTCTGGCAGCACAGACCAGGATTCCTGACCTGTGCCGACAACTCAAGTAGACCCTGAGCGTCTGAACTACCTCTAGATTAGGTATCCCCCTGATGAAGACACGTGATTCCCTGTGTCGAAGACGCGTAGGAGAGGGGCCAGGACGGAACGAACAGCACAGAGCTGGGTTGTGAATAACCTATACCCCGCAGCACACCGATTAGCGTTTGTTGGACCTGTATTGTATGGTGCACAGTAGCAACTGAAAAATGTGAGTACCCCAGTGTGGGGATTGGGTGTATTTTTAATAAAAGTATTTGGCGATATCACACTATATAGTCCTTTTATCTTTTTGGTATGATGCCTATGGAGCCATAAAGAGCCTGATTGGAGATCATCTGTTACTAACCACTGAGCCCAGGGGTGGCTCCACAGCGTGTTTTGACGCAGCTGAACACTGTGTCACACGCTCCAAGGTGAGCGCAACCACTTTGGGGGTCACCGAGGCACATCACGGCATGTTTGTGGCACTTTGACTCAGCAACAGGACATTTATTTTTCCTTTGAACACTTTATGCACCAAAACTTTCTTTTGGAACTCTTTACTGAACACTGCTACGTGCAGTTTTGTTGGAGGATTTTCACAAATAAGGATAACTGTTGATTTAAATATCACCTGTCACTCATATGGTTATATTTGAGGTTTGCATGTGACACTTTATGCAATATACTGTTTTTTAGTGCACGTTTTTTCCTATTTCTCATAGATTTATCCCATGGAAAGTTATTGATCAATAGGTGTTTTTTGCACTTTTCTGATATATTTGTTTATTTATTTCATGTATGCAGAGTTAATTATAGATTAGGAGAATCCGTATTATTTGCACATTGCA
The DNA here is from genome assembly GCA_037952835.1 of Lithobates septentrionalis. Taxonomy (NCBI): domain Eukaryota; kingdom Metazoa; phylum Chordata; class Amphibia; order Anura; family Ranidae; genus Lithobates; species Lithobates septentrionalis. The sequence continues at coordinate 186,065 of JBBDGP010000844.1, forward strand.
CTTTAGAAGTATAGATAGACAATATAATTTCCATATTTTCATTGTATATGGTATCACTTTGGTGAACGGACACATATGAAGCACACCTAAGCGCAGCGCAAATTTTTATTTATGTTTATTGCACGGCCATGAATACGTGACCTGCGTTTGCAGCTGGGTATTTGACTTTAGTTGGTTCTTCATAAGGCATTGGATTATTGTGGCTCGCAAGATTTTTCTTTTATTTACCTCTCGATTAGGTAGCTATCTTTCTCCTGCCGACTGTGGATTAGGAGAAAAATAAAAGGCAAGACACTGTCCTGATTCAAGTGAAACTAGACACCACTTTAGGCAATAAAAATGGGTGAGGACGCAACATCACCTGATGATGCAAGACGAAGAATGGCTCCATGCATGAAAGAGCCACCAACTCTGACACTCCACTTTGTAAAGTGATAGCAACCAAAGAAGCCACCTTCTGAGATAAAAGGACCAACAGAATCCCCCGACTGGTTCAAAAAGTGGCCTCTGCAAGGGCAGTATAGATCAATTCAAGTCCCAAGGACACAAGAATGGCCTGACAGGCGGGACTGTCCAAGTTACATGCTGTATGAGGTATAAAACAAAAAGGAGTGAGATACAACAGCCCCTGGAAAAAAATGGATAGGGACAAATTCTGACCCTTAATGGTACTTAAGGCCAAACTCCTTTCCTCTATCGATTGGAGAAACAAAAAGAAAATCTCCCACCCACATATTTCTGCAGGTGCCACTTTCTGGCTTCACCCCAGGCAAAAACTATTTTCAAGTCCTGTAGATGAAGTTCCCTGAGGCTGGCTTCCAGGGGCTCAACAGTGCTGAGATACAGGACTCAAGACCATCAGGTCCCACTGGACTGGGAGTGTCCAAAAGGAGCAACTGCTGCAAGACTCACCCCCCCCCCCCCCCCCAGGCTAATTCGGCCAACACTAATATCAGTGTTACTACCTTACGGATTTGTTCGCAAAAGATGTGTCAGAATCCGAAACGGGGAAAAAAAAAAAAAAGACTTAAAATAAGGGAGAACCAGACCTTAAGGTGTTACCAGTACATGTAGCCTATTGCCAGTGGGACTCTTGTCCTGGACACACTTGTCCCAAAGTGTTGTAAAACTTGGAATCCAGTAGATTCCCCTGCAGAGTTCCCCTTGCCACTATCCTATACCTGGAATATGTATTGGCGATGGAGACAGCACTTGTACTGTCCCAGACAGAATGTGGTACACCCCCTGAGTCGCATGACCTCTGGTGCCGCCCTGGTGGTTGATATATTATATATGCCTGCAGAGGCATTTCCAGATTGAACCTACAACAGGTTTGTCCTATAATCCAGAGCAAGGCATACTGGCCAAAAATTCCAAGTTATTGGACAGTATTCTCTCCTGTGGAGACCAAGCCCACTGAACTGTAGCCAACCTTAAGTCAACTTAGAGAGACTGGCATCAGTGGTTATTTTCCAAATTCCTGAAAAGGAAGAATATCAAGCACCAATTTCTTGCGCTGCAACATCCCGGAAACAGAGCCTTCTGGCAATGCAATGCCTGGATCTTCAAGTTCCATACAGAGAATGAACCTCTACCAAGACCTGGAGTAGGGCTGTATGTAGAGAACGTGCTTTGACCTAAAAGCAGCTTCCTCCTGTAAAAATATATCGAAGCAACCCCTGGAATTGACTGCTTCCTAAGCAAAGATAATTGAGGTAAAGGAGTATTGAGGTGTCTTCAGCAAGCCCAGCACTGGGGCTAGACGCTTTGAGAACCCTCCGGAGCCGTGGCCAACCCAAAGGGAAGATACACAAAAAAACGGCTTTCCACTGCAATTACAGAAATTTTTGATGAGCCTGGAAACAAACCACCACATGAAGATGTGCGTTTACAGATGAATATAGACCCCAAAGTCTACCTCTTGCAGAGAGGTCATCACTGAACAGTCTAGCTTACCTGAAACAGAGGGATGTTCAGAGGCTTGAGATCTCAAGATAGACCTTATGTTCCCATTTGACTTTGGAACTGCTACCATTTAATTGTCTCACAATAATGAGCCCATAACTTCTGCTCCAAGAGCAAATGCAAGGCAAAAGACTGGCAACTCTGTGACAGACCCAGACAGTCCCAAGAAGTGCACTTAACCTACTAGGTTTCTGCCGGCTAAAGATGGAACAAACCACCTCAGAGACTACCCTAAGATTTTCTGGCCTGAGATACTCAAAACCCAGCAGCCTCAGATGCCTCCCTCACCCAGGTGGGGAAAGCTTACAGCATCTGGTATCTCCGGACAGTCTCCCATCTATTTACTAACCAGGCTTGATCCTACTTAGGCTTCGATCAACCGAGCTCAGGCATGATCAAGGTGATGCGGCCGCAGTCTGATGAAAAATGAATGTTCTAGGAAACACTGCAATGCCAAACACCACAGTGGCTCAGATGTACCCAAAACCACTGTCCATTGGGAGATGTGAACACCGCCAGATCCCTGAACCCGAGAGCGGTGCCCCTGCTTCCCCCAGCTGCCACTCTTTTCTGGAACCATTTAACTGGTATAACAGGTAAATAATACAGCAAATATATTATCCAACCTAATATACAGTCCTCAAAGCATGCAGGCCTAAAACAATGTTGGTTTACCTCTATGCAAATACCTAGATAAGCAAACATGCAGGTATACAAGTATTCTTGCCATTCATGCATTTATATATGCAGTACAAGGTCAATGAGCACACATGCATGTACCCCCAGGCAAATAAGCCCATATGCATGTAGTCCTATGCAAAGAAGGACTCCTATAGTAAGTACTCACACTTTGTTAGCATCCATGGGCTGCTGCTATGTCTCCAGAGGCCTACTGAACCTGTTGCCACATGGCATGGTCGCCCTTCCTGCCTATATAAAATTAGACCATACTGAGCGAGCCTGTGCCCTCTAGTGGCTGGAGGAGAAACAGCAGCCCACATGAGTAAGAGTACATAGCATGATTAAACAGCACACTGCTCCCAGTGGCCACCGGGAGAACAGACAGTCAGAACTCTATTAATTTTCTTTAAAAAGACAAACTGCAAACAAATGCAGACTTACCATTCCTGCTGCAGGACTCTGAATATTACAGGAGTCCAATTTTCACCCATCACCGCGAGCTGTCATAAAAGACCTTCAGTGACTGGGTCCCCCCTAATCTGGGGTCTACTCCCCTGGACCTGTATAGCACCCTGCAGGAAAGCACCTTGGTCAGAACAAACACTGCACAGGGTTCCATTACACAGGATCCAACGCCATAAGGCTGCATTACAGGCAAACCTCGAGGAATCTTCTCTCCTTCCAATTAGGCTTGGGTACACCATCCATCTTGGCCTTCTTTGCCACATCGAATAGATCCGAATGCATAGTCCATCGATCCTAGCAGGACCTTAAACCAGGACTTAATCATAGCATAGAGCACTACTCCATCGTGACCATCACCTTGAAGACACTGGCGAAAAAACTGAGGTACTTCCTGTATGGGAGGGGTTATATAGAGGGGGACTTCCTGTCTTTTTGATGTGCCAGTGTCCATTCACCTATAGGTGGCGTATAACCCACATAGTAATTACTATGGCTGCTCCGTGTCCCGTGATGTACGATAAAGAAAATAATAATATACATACATACACACAGGGCTTTTTTCAGCGGAAACGCGGGGGAACGCAGTTCCAGCACCTCCAGTACTGAATGTATGTAATGGCATGGATCTATTGTTGCCGGAGGTCCATTTACATTAGGGAGGTCTATTGTTGCAGTGTCTGGTGGGTGGGAGTATTTATTGTTCCTGGGGGGTGGGGATCTACTGTTGCTGGGGGGGCGCTATTACCGATGATTGCAGGGGACCTATTTTACAGGTTTTTTTTGTTATCATTAAGACATTCCATATGAATTACCTAGAACTCCAACATGATACTTGGTTCTGTATTCTCTAAAAGGGGCAATACTGGGAGGTGGGTAAGGGGTGACTCAGAAGGGGGAGCTGCACCTATTCTCTAAGGGAAATTTTATGTATGTATGTATGTATGTATGTATGTATGTATGTATGTATACATACATACATACATATATATATATATATATATATTTTTGTTTTAATTATTTATTCACACACACACACACGCACTCTAATAGAAAAGATGAAGGAGACAAAGGACATAGGATGCCAATATGTATATATAAAATTAAAAAATAAAATAAAAAGAGGTATGGTGCCGCTACACTACCCCCATACCATGTCCATACTCTGCAGCGCTAACGACCGTCTGCAGCGAGGAAATGAGATTCTGGCTATATCCATGAGCACACTTAAGAAAAGTAATCAGACTCCTGTCAGGCGTGGATTACACACTGACACACTCAGATGGAGGAGAACAGTTAAATACGCAGCTTGAACAAAGTTTATTAAAACCAATATCATTTACACTTTACATTACCGGCTTTTCTGCTTCTGTTCACAGGGCCGGCGTACAGATCGCATGCTAAATTTTCTGTCGCAGCAAAAGAACTTTTTGTTTTAAAGAGCACCTGTCAACTTCTAGCAAAGAGTCATTAAAAAAAAAAAAAAAAAAAAAAAAAAAAATTTATTATAGTGTTCAGCTTTTCCCGCAGCGCTATCAAACAATACATACAGTAGTACCAAATTTGCCGCCTGCTGAGCTTTGTGTTTTTAAACTAGGAGCTGTTTGAGTCACCCCATTAGCATGATATATATTTTTTAGGGCTCATTCCTACCTTTGCATTTTAATGCACAGGTTTACCCAGGTTTTTAATGATGCAATGGCATTGGCTTGGTGTGTGTAGTTGTTTAAAAAAAGTCCTGTTTTGATGTGCCGATACATAGTAAGGGGCCCATTCATGATAATGACCGATCACACCAAAGCACCCGCCCCCCCCCCCCCCAAAAAAAAAAAATTCCCCATGGGGATCGATTTATAAAACATTTGTTGGACGAATGTCACAAACATTCTTCTAATCCAGACTGTATACCTTTTCCCTGACTTTTCTCTATTATTACATCCTATGGCCAGCTCCATCTAGTGGCCAAAATTATGTATATTTTCTGCTTGAGACATTTTAGAAAAATAAACTGCATTTTAGCAGTCTATGGTGCTTGGTTTTCTATGGTGCTAGTGAGCATAGAAAAATCATAGTATTAGAGAAAATACAGGCGAAATTCATAAAGCCTTGACAAATGCTTGTGACATTCGTCCCAACACATGTGTTATAAATAGACCCCCTTGGTGTAAAGCTAACCTTAACCACTTGAAGACCGGGTCTTTTTCTGACATGTGTTGCTTATAAGTTAAAATCTGTATTTTTTTTGCTAGAAAATTACGTAGAACCCCCAAACACACACATTATATATATATATATATATATATATATATATATATATATATATATATATATATATATATATATATATATATATATATTGTAGCAGAGCGTCCCAGAGAGAGCCAGGAAAAGTCCTGTTCGGGGTTTATACATCTCCCAGGCTCCTCTCATACAGGTTCAGGGATCTCTGATCCATGGTCCAGTTCAGTTCTTGGTCCTCTCCCCCAGGCTAATTTAAGCTCACCTGAGCAAGACAGCCCTTGCTCTTGGCCTGGGATACTCAGAGAACTTCTGTGTAAGAGAGCAAAAAAAGGTATGTGGAAGCTGACAAGCTGTAGGCTTGCTCAGCTTAATAGTTAGGATCTGTAAATATTGTTTAGTTAGTGCCGAGACACGGCTAGGTTTTGTTTTGGCTATTTTTGTTCCTATTTGTTTCTTTTGGAACACTGTACAGCACCTGTATATAGACTTGTAAATATCACAAATAAACACCGCACTGTTTGTCACTATTCCACTGGATTTGGTATCTGTGCCTGAAAGACCACTCATCCCAGGGAGCTTTGTGCCTGCTACCTGTCCCCCAGGTTACATATGGTGGAGAATGCGGGCAGCTGTAGTAAGTTACTACTTAAAAGGCCAGTACCTAGAGTGACTAAACATGGAGGAAATCCTAAAACAATTGGTGATATCCAATGCTGCACAGCAACAATCCAATGCTGCACAGCAACAAGCAAACGCTGCACTGCATCAAGCAAACGCTACACAGCAGCAAACAAACGCTATCGCACAGGAGCAAACCAAGGCGCTGTGCCAACAGATTGGTGCTGTACAGGAGCTATCGCAGAGGCTGTTTGAACAGCTAGCCACTGATGCAAAAGAGGATAGGAAAACCCTGGCTGCGGTTGTAGAGACGCTTGCACAGTGGTCACCTGCTAAAGTTAATGTTGTTGGAGACAAGCCCTCAGCCATCCATGTGGGTCGTTTTCTTTCCAAGATGACTGCAGATGATGATCCAGAGGCCTTTCTCTTAACCTTTGAACGGACCGCTGAGAGGGAAGGTTGGCCCAAAACCCAGTGGGCAGGACTGGTCGCCCCCTTGCTGTCTGGAGAATCGCAGAAGGCCTACTATGATTTGGAGTCAGCAGAAGTAGGAGACTATGAAAAGGTCAAGCGGGAAATCCTGGCGCGACTTGGTGTCACCTTGGCAGTTCGAGCACAGCGGGTCCACAGCTGGTTCTTCCAAGACGAGAGGCCCCCAAGATCGCAGATGTTCGACCTAATTCACTTGGTGAGGAAATGGCTACAGCCGGAGTCCCTGTCTGGGCCACAAATAGTGGAGCGTGTGGTCATGGACCAGTTCCTGAGGTCACTACCAGTTCCCCTGCAGAAGTGGGTGAGTCAAGGAGACCCCAACTCGGCGGACAACCTCGTGGAACTTGTTGAAAGGTACTTTGCTGCAGAGAACCTGGTCACCACCCCTACAGCCGCACGGACTTTCCGCCCAAAGCCACGGTCTCCCCAGGCAACCGGTAAGACTGTTCCAGGGGAAGTGGGTGGTAAGCATGGCAAGGAAATAGGGGGGAGGATTTTTGGTGCCAGGACTGAAGTTTGGCGTCCCAAACAAGGGAAGCTACTGCCTGTCAGCAAACCCAACTGGGGAAACATCAGGTGTTTTCGTTGCCAAGAACTGGGACATGTTGCAGCAAACTGTCCATTGACAGATGAACCAATGCAGTGCGATCTGTCCATTAGAAGGCAGTCTATGTTTGCTGCTGTTTCATGCGCTGCAGCACCAAGTATGGGAAAACACATGTGCCAAATGACTGTTAATAATAAGCCTATTACGGGCCTTGCTAGACTCTGGAAGTCTAGTGACTTTGGTTACAGCTGAGATGGTTGACACTGTGAATTTGCATGCTAAAAAAATTGCTGTGATCTGTGTACATGGGGATACCCGCGAGTATCCTATAGCCACTGTTCAGTTTAAAACTGGCTTAGGTACGGGGACCCATCCGGTCGGACTTGTGCCCCACTTGGTGCACGAGGCCATCATTGGTAGGGACTTCCCCAAGTTTTGGGAACTGTGGGATCGTCCCGACCCGGTCGCAGTAGCTGACTCAGTGACAGAGCCAGAACTCCTGGCCGCTACTGAAAATGTGGGTTCAGGGGACTCTTCTCAGTGCTCCCCGGGTTTTCCTTTCTCAGTTATGGCAGGAGAGCTGGAGGAGCCTGAGGAAGTCCCCACAACCAGTGGAGCTGGGCAGCCATCTGCTGAATCTGAGCCTACGTTGGAGTTTGCTGACCTTAATGTACACAAGGAAAATTTTGGTACCGAGCAGAGAAAAGACCCAACCCTTGCCAGGGCCTGGGAAAATGTAATGGTGATTAATGATGTACCTGTCGAATCAGGGGACAGGCTCTGTTTTCCTTATTTTAGCAGCAATGAGGATTTATTGTATCGTGTATGTAAAAAAAATGATGAAGTGGTGGAACAGTTGGTGGTCCCTAAGCCATACAGACGGGTGGTGTTGGAACTTGCCCATGGGCACTTGCTAGGAGGTCATTTAGGGGTTGAGAAAACTACTGAAAGGGTGTTGCGCAGGTTTTATTGGCCCGGAATACAGAAGGATATTGAGAATTATTGTCAATCCTGTCCTGTGTGTCAGATGTCAGCCCCACTACAACACTTCCGAAGTCCTTTAGTGCCCTTGCCCATTATTGAAGTGCCCTTTGAGAGGATTGCCATGGACCTTGTGGGTCCACTCCCCAAGTCTGCCCGAGGTCATCAGCATATCCTCGTAATCATGGATTATGCTACCCGTTACCCAGAGGCAATTCCCTTACGCACCGCGTCTGCTAAAAACATTGCCAAAGAGCTGTTTATGGTGTTCAGTCGTGTTGGAATCCCTAAAGAAGTCCTTACAGACCAGGGCACCCCATTTATGTCACGAATAACTAGAGAGCTGTGCAAGTTATTTAAGGTGACGCAATTGCGAACCTCGGTGTACCATCCTCAAACGGATGGCTTGGTGGAACGCTTCAATAAAACATTAAAGAGCATGTTAAAAAAGGTTGTTGACAAGGATGGGAAAAACTGGGACTTCCTGATACCATACTTGATGTTTGCCATCAGGGAGGTTCCCCAGTCCTCCACGGGGTACTCTCCCTTTGAGTTGCTTTATGGGAGACACCCTCGGGGACTCTTGGACATAGCCAAAGAAACTTGGGAGGGGGAGCAGACACCCCATAAAAGTGTCATTGAGCATATCGCTCAAATGCAGGACAGGATTGCAGCAATCATGCCGTTGGTAAAAGAACACTTACTGCAGGCCCAAACAGCTCAACAGAGGATATACAACAGGGGGGCCCAACTCCGTGTTTTCTCACCTGGTGATAGGGTCCTGGTGTTAGTTCCCACTGTTGAGAGCAAGTTCCTGGCTAAGTGGCAGGGTCCCTTTGAAGTAATTGAAAGAGTTGGGGAGGTCAATTACAAAATATATCAACCAGGAAAAAGGAAGCCCGAACAGATTTACCACATAAACCTGTTAAAGCCCTGGAAGGATAGACTGGCGTTAACTGCGAGGTCCCTCCCGGTAACGCCTAAGGGTACTGAGTCTCCTCTGATCCCTGAGGTCACGATTCCAGACACCCTGTCATATTCTCAAAAGCAGGAAACTAGAGAATTCCTGATAAGAAATAGAGAGAAATTTTCAGAGTTACCTGGCACGACTTCAGCAGTTCAGCATGATATTGTTACTGAACCTGGGGTCCGTGTCAAGCTAAAACCATACCGAATTCCTGAAGCGAGGAGAAAGGACATCAGCGAGGAAGTTAAAAGAATGTTGGAGCTAGATGTCATTGAGGAATCCAATAGTGACTGGTCTAGCCCCATCGTGTTAGTCCCAAAACCGGATGGCACTTGGAGGTTCTGTAATGACTTCAGGAAGCTTAATGCAGTGACAAAGTTTGACACGTACCCAATGCCCAGAGTGGACGAACTTATAGACCGACTTGGCAAGGCTCGCTATCTGACCACTTTGGACTTGACAAAAGGTTATTGGCAAATACCCCTGACTGGTAGCGCCAAAGAGAAGACTGCATTTGTGACCCCAGAGGGTTCCTTTCAATATAAAAAAATGCCTTTTGGGTTGCAAAATGCCCCCGCCACATTTCAGAGGGCCATGGACAGGACTCTAAGACCCCACCGACAATATGCAGCAGCATATCTAGATGACATAGTGGTACATAGCACTGACTGGGAGTCTCACTTGCCCCGGGTCCAGGCTGTCCTCGATTCCCTCTTCAAAGAAGGTTTTACAGCAAATCCAAAAAAATGTGCCATTGGTCTAGAGGAAGCCAAGTATTTGGGCTACACTATTGGGCGTGGTGTCATAAAACCTCAAGTGAATAAAATAGAAGCCATCCAGGAATGGCCACGTCCTGCAAACAAGAAGCAGGTCAGGGCCTTTCTTGGCATTGCGGGGTATTATAGAAGATTTATCCCAAATTTTGCAACTATAGCTGCCCCACTGACAGACCTTACGAAAGGGAGAGACTCTGTAATGGTGAAATGGTCCTCAGTAGCAGAGGAATCTTTCCAAGTCCTGAAGAAGGCTCTTTGTGCACAACCAGTACTGTACTCCCCCGATTTCTCCAAAGATTTTTTGGTTCAGACGGATGCGTCTGATGTTGGTATCGGGGCAGTACTATCACAGGTACACAATGGGGAAGAACACCCTGTGGTGTACCTAAGCAGAAAGCTCAACGACCATGAGCAAAGGTATGCAGTCATTGAAAAGGAGTGTTTAGCCATAAAGTGGGCCGTGGACGCACTCAGGTACTATTTGTTAGGACGCCAGTTTGAGTTAATAACTGACCATGCTCCTCTGAAATGGATGGCCCAAAAGAAGGAGACTAATAGACGGGTGAACCGGTGGTTTTTGGCTCTACAGGATTACTCATTCACTGTAAAACACAGACCAGGTGTTGAGATGGGGAATGTAGATGCCCTGTCCCGTGTTCACTCCTGTTGGGCTACAGGTGTTCCAACCCTGGGGTTGAAACAAGGGGGGAGGATATGTAGCAGAGCGTCCCAGAGAGAGCCAGGAAAAGTCCTGTTCGGGGTTTATACATCTCCCAGGCTCCTCTCATACAGGTTCAGGGATCTCTGATCCATGGTCCAGTTCAGTTCTTGGTCCTCTCCCCCAGGCTAATTTAAGCTCACCTGAGCAAGACAGCCCTTGCTCTTGGCCTGGGATACTCAGAGAACTTCTGTGTAAGAGAGCAAAAAAAGGTATGTGGAAGCTGACAAGCTGTAGGCTTGCTCAGCTTAATAGTTAGGATCTGTAAATATTGTTTAGTTAGTGCCGAGACACGGCTAGGTTTTGTTTTGGCTATTTTTGTTCCTATTTGTTTCTTTTGGAACACTGTACAGCACCTGTATATAGACTTGTAAATATCACAAATAAACACCGCACTGTTTGTCACTATTCCACTGGATTTGGTATCTGTGCCTGAAAGACCACTCATCCCAGGGAGCTTTGTGCCTGCTACCTGTCCCCCAGGTTACAATATATATATATATACATATATACATATATACATATATACACACACATATATACATACACACACACACTTTTTTTTTTTTTTTTTTAACAGAGACCCTAGATCTTTCAAAAATCTATTTTTTGGGAAAAAAAACACATTTCAATGAATTGAAAAAAAAAAAAAGTAAAGTTTTTTGTATAATGTGAAAGATGATGTTACGCCAAATAAATAGTAATACCTAACATGTCATGCTTTAAAATTGCGCACACTCGTGGAATGGCAACAAGCTATGGTACTTTAAGATCTCCATAGGCGACACTTTAAAAATGTATAATGGTTACCGGTTTAGAGTTAGAGGTCTTGTGTTAGAATTATTGTTCTTGCTCCAACGATCGCGGCGATGCCTCACGTGTGATTTAAACACCGTTTACATTTGCAAGCACGACTTCAGTATGTGTTCACTTTGGCGCGCGAGCACGGAGGGATGGGGCGCTTTAAAAGCATTAAAACCGCCAAAAATCTTCGTTTTTGAATACTTTTGATTGTCGGTTCCTGAGTACACTGGAAGTGACGTCGCTTCAGGGTTACTACATCCAAAACCCAAGTAAAGCCGAATCTGGCTTTGTTCGGGTCTCTGGCCAGCCGGGGGACGTGCCGGCTGGTGGCTCGGGTCTCCCGTTGGGATGGGAGAGCCCAGGTGAGCGGCAGAAGGGAGGGGGGTGGGGATATCCCATCCCGCTGCTTGTAATAACAGCCGAGCTTTACTACTAGAGAGCCGACCGTCTGCTCTAAAAAACGGTACCGGGGTGATGCCTGGGAAACCACTTGAAGCCAATCACATACAGATATGTGATTTGGCGGCTAGTGGTTAAAGCTGAAAGTTTATTCTGCTTATATTTTGCCTTCCCGGATCCCCCCCCCCCCATGGGAATAAGAACTTTAAATAAAACCTGCTTTTATAACCTACCTTATTTTAAACTTAATGAGGTATTCACTTGGTCTCCGTGCTTCTCTATGTATTGCAGGCAGCTCATTGCTTGTGGGAGGGGTACTTGGGTTTTATTTAAAGTGCCTTTTTTTTTCCTGGTTTAGATTTGCTCAGTGATGAGCAAGTAAAGACACTCATACCAAGCTGTCAGCTTGTGGCAAGACGAGACCATAAAATGTATGTTTTTTTTTTTTTTTTTTTGGTTTTTATTTTAGGCCCTTTAAAAAATGATGGGGTTATATGGACACAGATACAAATGCAATTTAGTGGAGTTCTCCTTTAAGTGTGTGTGCCTTTGGACGTTTCAGACATGGAGTTTGGTGAACGCCGTTCTCTGTGTGTCTGCTGTGGGTGGCTGAGAGCAGAGGTCATCATAGAACAATACACCCACCTTCTCTCCTTTTCTTCCCGACAGGCTGTCTACCTTTCCGCTCTGAATCTTGCGAGGGGCTCATTCGACGAGTCCCGGTGAGGGGAGAATAGGCACTGGGATTCTGTGTGTGCAGAAAGTTACTATTTTCAGACTATAAAATAAATCCATAATTAACCCAACCCTATACATTCTATACACACAGCAATGTCTAGTCAAGAGTCCAGTGACATCACTGAGATTGCAGCCTATCCATTCACTAGAGACGGGTGACATCACTGAGAATGTAGCCTATCCATTCACTACACACCAGTGACATCACTGAGAATGCAGCCTATCCATTCACTACACACCAGTGACATCACTAAGAGTGCAGCCTATCCATTCACTAGAGAGTGATGACATCACTAATGCCCCGTACACACGGTCGGATTTTCCGACTCAGAAGGGGGAGCTGCACCTATTCTCTAAGGGAAATTTTATGTATGTATGTATGTATGTATGTATGTATGTATGTATGTATGTATGTATACATTTTCCATCGGATTTTCCGACACACAAAGTTGGAGAGCAGGAGATAAAATTTTCCCGACAACAAAATCCGTTGTCGGAAATTCCGATCGTGTGTAGACAAATCCGACGGACAAAGTGCCATGCATGCTCAGAATAAATAAAGAGATGAAAGCTATTGGCCACTGCCCCGTTTATAGTCCCGACGTACGTGTTTTACGTCACCGCGTTCAGAATGATTGGATTTTCTGACAACTTTGTGTGACCATGTGTATGCAAGACAAGTTTGAGCCAACATCCGTCGGAAAAAAATCCTAGGATTTTGTTGTCGGAATGTCCGAACAAAGTCTGACTGTGTGTATGCCCTATAAGAGTGCAGCCCATTCATTCACTAGACAATTCTGTACTAAGACTACTTCAGTGAACAATGATAGTGTCACAACTCTTACATTCACAGTGTATACTCATTTATTTGTTGATTCTACATTATGGAAAATCAGAAGGGAGAGATGCCATAATTTTGGTACATTAGGGGAGGCTGGAAATTCATTGGTGATACTTCTACATAGAATTCATTGAGAGATATAAAAATCTGCCATGTGAAGCAGCTCATCAGTTTGCAGAAAATTAGATTTTTTGTACTTACCATAAAATGCATTTCTTGGAGTCCATTGAGGGGGACACAGGAATTCAGCTACAGTCAGGTTATACTGCCGCCTACAGGAGGATTGGACAATGGCAAACAGAAAAATTTGTAAGCCAGCCCCCCCCCCCCCCCCATGTATGACCCCTCCTTTACCCAGCGTACCTTAGTTTTGTGGTAAACAATACCAAGAGCATAACCAAAAAACGCAGAAGAATGGGAGTAGTGTCACAAAAAAAAAAAAAAAAAAAAAAAAAAGAGTCCAAGATATAGATTTTACTGCAAGTACAAAAATCGTATTATCTTTATTGTCAAGTGAAGGTCACAGGAATGCAGAAACTGTTGAGACATCCAAAAGCAGTTAAACCGTGGGGTGTACAACACAGCAAAAAAACACTTCAAAAACAGGCTTCACTTGAAGGACTAGGGACTGTCTGCAGCCGAGGAGCTGCCCGAGGGACCAATGCCTGAATCTGAATGGATGAGGTGGTGCCAACCTGCAAACACAACCAAAAGGAGCATAAATGATCAGCCTGATGCTCCAGACAAGGATGAAGATGGTCAGCCCCAGAGGGGAATCACTCCACTGGGAAGGGAATACCAAAAGTCAAAAAGTCAAAAAGAGAGGGTGATCAACCAGAACCCATAAAAAAAAAAAAAAAATAATAATAATAATAACACTAGGGACAACCCCCAGAAGGATCAGATCCAAATGGAATCTGGTATAAAAAACAAAAAAAACAGACCATGCAAGAGAGACTAGCCAATCTACATGGGAAGGCCCGAGGTCTGGCAACCCTAACCTTTAGGTTTAAGGGGATTGAAGTTCATGACAAAAGTAGGTCAGATAACCAATCTCTCTAAGCGAGGTACACCAAAGAATGTACAGTATTATTACATCCCAATAGACCACAACGGTGTGAAGTGACCCTGAGACCACTGGAGAACTCAAGGATTTTATTCCACTAAGTCAACATGACAGAAGGAGGGTGCAAGTAAGACATTGACACAAGGGTAGGCAGGCATAAAAATTTGATCTCAGCCCAAGACTGGTGAGATTGGAACCACGAAGACACAGAGGATGAAACTAAATCAATTGCAGAAGAATGCTGCGGAGCTTGCCCAACCCCATACACAGCAAAGAGTCTTAAAAGTTCCTGATCCTGCCAGGTCCAGTGAATCATAAACAGCCGTGCAGCAAGAGACGCTAATGTTAGCTAAAACGTTAAGTGCATTTACCCGATTAAAGGCAGGCCGCAAGAAGGAGAAGCAACGCCGAGGTGAAGAGGTCTCACAAAGTCCTTTGGACATATTCTGTCCCCAGCAGAGAGTACTTGCAGCAGGACGCTAGGATGCTCCACCTGCTGACAATTCAGGGGGCAGAGGTCTCTGAAGTTGAGATCTGGTCGACAAGTAGGATATGAATCACACCCATACACCTAGGATGGTGTCCCAAAAGTCCGAAGCAGGAAATTTTATCAATGTAAGTTGCTCTAATCAAACCATTTGATTAGAGCAACTAGACTGTAATCCTGATGATTGAGGTACTCCAGTGACTGAAATGCCCCAAGTACAGAGAGGAAAAAAAAACACCCCAGTTAGCTGTTTTTACCCCCAAAGCCCTAACTATTCAATGGAAGAGAAGGGTTGAACTAATGGTACACACCGTAGTACTTAAGATGACCCTACTTGCCCACTGGTGACTGCCAACACTGGAACCCAGCAAAACCTGATCTGGCTGGATTGTGCAGGCGTTGGGTCCATTGGGAAGGTGCTGCTGACTACAAAGATCCATGAAGCCGACTCTCTTTACAGCACACTCCCAGGTGGGACCCAGGACCATTTAGGACAAGGAGGTCCCTTAGGACAGGGCAGAGAATGCGGCCCCACCAGATGGAGCTGAGGAGGACTCCAATAAAGTAGATCCTATAACTATAGGGGTGCCTGGTTCCAGATCAGAGACGCTGGTTCCCTCAGAGGACATTGACAGATGCCCTCAGAAGCACTAGGGGAGTTGGTTCTGGGGACGCCC
Organism: Lithobates septentrionalis; assembly: GCA_037952835.1. Taxonomy (NCBI): domain Eukaryota; kingdom Metazoa; phylum Chordata; class Amphibia; order Anura; family Ranidae; genus Lithobates; species Lithobates septentrionalis. Next base: position 201,525 of record JBBDGP010000844.1, read on the forward strand.
ATAGACACAGTATTGTCCCCCTATGTGTCAATGTGCATACTGCACCCATATAGTGGTAATGGAAGTAGGCCAACAGTAAGAGACAAGGCTTCAGTTACTCACCAACTGGTGCTAGTGAAGCAGCCATAGTTGACCAGGTCATTGTAGGTAGGTAGTGGGAACTGACTGGAGATTGGAATTCCATGTGCTGCTTACAAACAGGATCAGCAGCATGGTCTTCCTCTACACTGAATGGCAAAACAGAAAGAGTAAATAGTAAGGTAGCTCCTGATGCTATAGCCTGAATGGCCTTACTCTTAAAGTGAGTCTTCAGAGACAATGTCACTATCTGGGGCTTTGCCACGGCTGTAGACCTGGAAATCGCTCTGTGGCGAATTTTCACCAGTATACCCAGGTCTGGAAAGCACAACAATGAAGAGCCCAGTGACCCACAATAAATCAAGGCCGTCAAGGTCAGATGAGTTGGATGCCCCTGGCTAGTGAGGGTGCAGGCTGAGGAAAGGTCCGTCCAGACCCAAAGCATACTGCAGAAATTGGCCTAGATAGCCCAGCTGCCGCACACCTCACCCAGCCCTAGGGGTTAGCAGGCAAAAGAAGCCTTAGCTCGATTCATCCAGACCACAACTCCAACATGTTTCTCTCCCCCCCCCCCCCCCCGAGGCTTAATCATGGAGAATCCAGAGCCCAGGGCTTGGAGGTTCGTATTTTGGGCTAGCCCTGCACATTCAGTCCAGCAAGGTCATGGTACCAAAGTCATGCTGAGGAAAGGCCAATCCAGATAGCTGCTATGTGGAGACCAGCTCAAACAGCAATGTACCAAGGAATTTTGATTGAAGTCAATTTAAAAGCTCCTAGGCAGGTGCAGTTTATTTTCTCCGCTGTAAGTGGCGCCCAACCGCAGCAGCATTGCAGTTGGAGGGGGAAGTTAAAAGGAACATGGTTCCTCTATGGTTTCCTGGGTCACTGGGGAAGTCATCCGATTGGACTCAGGCAGCGCCTATTTAAACCCCTGGCTCTTAGGCCTGGCACGCATTTCGCATGTGGGTCGTGTAGGGACAGGTCACCTGTCTGACAGGGACAGTGGTTAGCGGCAAGGAGAGGTTCCAGATAAGGAAAGGCGAAGGACACGTCATCCTTCCTGGACATCTCCCCTGTTGTGTATAGACTGGCCAGGCTGCATTCAGCCCCCCAAAACACACGCTGTCGGCACACCCGAGATCTGCTCTGCTACGCCTAGCGTTTTCACTCCGAGTGTTCCTGGTTGTTGAACGTTAACAAGAATACATGTTCTGTTCTCTGCAACTGGAGTTTTTACTGCCGCCTCTCTACACCCTGTTCAAACAAAAACTAAAAAAAAAAAAAAAAAAAGAAAAGAAAAAAAGAAGGATTGGTTAAAAAGGGCTGAAGAAAATATGTCCATCCTACTTGAACACTAGCAAAAAAAAAAACAAGGTATGCTGGGAAGAGAAGGAGTTATACTGGGGGCTGGCTTAAAGTTTTTCTGTTTGCCAGTGTCCAATCCTCCTGCAGGTGGCAGTCTAACCCAGATCTACATACCTGTGTCCCTCAATGCATGACAAAAATGCCATTTTTTGAGAGGAGTTCACCTTTAATACACTTAAGCATGAAGATGACCCAGCAACATAAGACCTCTAGTCACGTCAGCCCTGACCAATATCTCAACTGATGCTCGTTACCATCTCCTTACTATTAGAACCCACATTTCCGCCCCTCGCTGGCATGAGAGGGCCATCATCTACTATACCATGATACATTTGGCACCACGGCGGATCCATTTGGCACCTGCCTGACGCTGTGACGGTATCGACAAACATAACAGTGATAGTTCAGTTTTATTTTATACCACTGTAATGACGGAATAATTTATCGAAGCAGTGCTATTTTTATGGCTTAATTACGGGAGATTAGCCGAGGTAAACAATTATGGTGTCCGCATAAAAATGCCTGCCTGGGTTCCATCTCCCGTTCGCCACATTCTAATCTGCTCGATGTAACATTATCATAATTCCATATTGTTTCGAGTGGTGGTCGATGACAAGACGGCTGCTGGGGTAATTACACTGCTCAGAGCTGACAAATGACTCCCCTTCAACTTCTAACGCATTCTATTTGCAAAATGACTACGGGGCGCACAGAAATACACTTGTCTTTTCGGATATTATGGGTCTGTCCTGTCGACAGCCCTTAAATCCAACATGATGAACCCCCCCCCACCTTCCCCAATGTTAGGCAGGGTATGTCAGGCTACTAATACAATCTAGATTGATTAAAAAACAGTGGCAGATGCAAAGTTGCTGGATCCTGTTGCAGGCAATTTAACTGTTTGGAACTGCAAAAGTGGGAGATATTTTAAAGAGAACCTGTTGCCAGAGCATTACTGGGAACAACCCAACCCCCTCAACACCCCCCCCCCCCCCTGGAGGGGAATGCAGCCCAACCCCCGTCCCACCGCGCGAGAGAGACGGATGGGAATGCAGCGTTCCCTCCCTCCCCCCCCTCCTTTTGAGTCCCCTGCTGGCGGGTCCTGGCCCCTCCCCCTTGCCAAGTGTCCCCAATAACAAGCCTCTTGCTATGGGGCACTCGAGCAGGCTCAGTCCCAAGTTAGAGCGCAGTTCGGCCCCGCCCCCACCGTTCTCTCCTCACTGGTTGTGATTGACAGCAGCAGGAGACAATGCCGCCCGCTGCTGTTTGAGCCAATGAGGAGAGAGAGAGACTCAGGAGAGCCGCTGCTCTCATGCCCATCCCTGGATCAAGATGAGGGTGAGATAAGTATAAGGGGGGGCTGGGCGAAGCTGCACCCAGGTTTTTTTTTTACCTTAACCTATTAAAAAAATTGGGAGCAGCAGCTGTGTCCCAATTGAAATGAATGGGACTGCCTGCACAGAATACTTGTGCAGCCCCATGCAGGCAAATCCAGCCCTCACACGGGCGTATTCTATAGTACACCTGTGTGATTGAGGTCTAAAACCTCTTTCACACTGGGGCGTTTTTCAGCGTTAAAAAAAAAATCGCCTTTAAAGCGCCTGAAAGAAGCCTCATCTGCAATTCCAATGTAAAAACCCGAGCCCACACACACTGTCAGCGCCCGAAAAACGCTGGTAAAGCGCCGCTTAAGACCTCTTTCACACTGGGGCGTTTTTTAGGCGTTTTTCATGCTCTGGGAGTGTAAAAGGGCTCGGGCCATCTGCGCACCCAGCCCCAGGGCAAAAACACAAAAGCGCTGCAAAGAAGCTGCTTGAAAGACTTTTTTTGACGCCCTGCCAGCGCAGCGCCCCAGTGTGAAAGCACTCGGGCTTTCACATTGAGATTGCAGATGAGGCTTCTTTCAGGCGCTTTACAGGCACTTTTTTTTAAAGCTAAAGCGCCTGAAAAATGCCCCAGTGTGAAAGGGGTCTCCGTGTGAAAGCACTCAGGCTTTCACATTGGGATTGAAGATGAGGCTTCTTTCAGGCGCTTTTTTTAACGCTAAAGCGCCTGAAAAACGCCCCAGTGTGAAAGGGTTCTAAATGTCAGGGCTGGGCTCAGCCCTTCTTTCTCTGAGTTGTCCGCTCAGCTGTCAGCTAATTGCCCCCTCCTATCTCTCCACAGTTACTCAGCTGTTGATGATATGCTGCTCGTCAGTCCTGCCTACTTAAGCCGTCCAGTCCAGAGGGTCTCTGCCTTCGCCTTGGTCAACATCACAGAAACTATCTCCTGCGATCCTGTTCAAGACTTGCTTTGCCGACATCCCTTCTGGCTCCAGATCCTGCTTGCTGTTCCACTACATTGATCCCTGACTTCTGGCTTGGCTGACTATCCATTCCGGTTACTGAACTTTAGCTATGTTTTGACTACGTTTGTTCTTTTTTACTTTTATTATTAAACAAGTGTGATTTAACGGTACTTCTGTCTCGGCCTGATTTCATGGTTTCTGACACTAAAACAGTAAATTCACTTTTAATTTACATATGACTGCAACAAGTTTGTCCACTTGACCTCCAGAACACTTAACCCCCCCCCCCCCACCCCTTCCTGACCAGACCATTTTCTGCATTACGGCAATGCGTTACTTTACCTGACAATTGCGCGGTCATGCGACACTGTACACAAACATAATTTAAGTCCTTTTTTTCCCCCACAAATAGAGCTTTCTTTTAGGGGAATTTGATCACCTCTTCGTTTTAATTTTTTTTACTCTAAAACACATTCAATAAAAAACAAATTGAAAAATCTAATTCTTCATAAATTTTAGCCAAAGATGTATTCTGCCAAATACTTTTGGTAAAAAAAAAAAAAAAGCCCAATAAGCGTATATTGATTGGTTTGCGCAAAAGTTATAGCATCTACAAACTATGGGATTTTTTTTTTTTTTTTAGTAATGACGGCAAACAGTAGGACTGCGATATTGCAGCGGACATTCTGACATTAATACACATTTTGGGGACCATGTACACTAATACAGTGATCAGTGCAAAAAATATAAACTGTCACTGTACTAATGACACTGGCTGGGAAGGGGTTAACATCAGGGGCGTTTAAAGGGTTACCTGTGTGCCTAGCCAGTGTTTTACTACAGTGTGGGGGAGGTGCTTTTACAAGGGGAAGACATGATCGCGGTTCTGCGGTACCTGCTGCTGGGCTCCAGCTGTGTATGATCACAGCAGGAGCAAGCCCCCAGCAGCAAGCATGCGCGCCCCCCCACCCGGAAGAGCCAGATCACGTATATTATATAAATATATATGTGATCTGGCGCACAGCTGCCACTCTACAGCAGTAAAACATCAGCATGCATAACTGCATGTCCCTGTGCTTTTAAGGTGTGTGGGGGGGGGGGGGGGATAGGAAGGGGTATGCTTTAGTGTCAACAAATCCTTCCCATGTGTGTATTTGACATATTTGAGGCATGTTATTTACCACCATCTGGGTGCCACCCTCTTGGATGTGATGTCAGCAGACCAAGACGCCGCAAAGCTGTCATTCAAGTGACTCTTCTTAATATCCCCTTCACCAGCGACATAAGAGATTAGGTAGGGAGGTAAAAGGAGAGGTGAAGGAGCTGGGCCAGCACAGACAGCACTTTAGACACCCCAGAAAAGAAGGAGGGGCCTGTGCGAAGAAATTGACTCTTCCTGGAGCAGTCAAATTTTCTAGCAAATTTAGAGGCACATTGCATGCGATGTGAATAAAAGAGAAATTTTGAAAGGAAAAAACAAAAAGCAAGTAAGCTTGAAAAAAAAAAAAAAAAAAATTTTTTTAAACGTTTATTACCCTAATACTATTCCTGATAGGTGGATGCTGTACCATGTAGTTGTACGAGAGAGTATCCTGTGCTCCTTGTGTTGCTTCCTTTATGTGAAATCCCTGGTGATCTTGCTAGTCCCATTGCTTGCTTGCCTATTAAAAACTGACCACACCAAGCACGAAAACACCCCATGGTTAGTTCTCTAGCTATGCTGGGAACTCAGTGTACTCTCTTCCAATAATTAGACTTGTCCTGACACGTCCTGCTGCAGAGCCATTCACTGGGAAGCTCAGTGTGCTGCTGTTTCTTCTTCTCCCCCCAGCTCTTATGCAACTGAGAACAGAGGGAACGTGATCACTTATAAAAAAGGAAAAAAAATAAATACATTTTAATTGGTTTTTATATGTACACGACAATGTTTTGCCTTTCATTTCTATTTTAAACTGAATGGGTTGTTTTACAACGCGATCGTTTACAACCACTTTAGGTTGGTGATGGGATCTCTTTACCCACTTGCAGACCGCCCACCGTATGTATAGTGCGGCAGTGCGGCTGCTCTGTGCCAGATCCTGTACCTAGTACGTGATCTGACACTTCTGGGTCTGGGGCGCGCCGGCGACCCGCTCCCGCTGTGATCATTAACAGCGGGAGCCCAGTGGCGGGTGCCGCGGACTCAATGTCCGCTGGCACCTGCCCATTAGACAGTACAC